>CAUJRU010002102.1:0-94344 GCA_963277665.1 Viscum album
GTTCAATCCCACAAAGTAATTCTTAGATATTTGAATCAATAATGTGATGAAGGATGGATATAAAATAAAAATAATCAATAATTTATAGGATAGTTTTGAGATCATATTTACAAAAAGTTATCTGAAAATTTGAATTCAATTGTCGAATGACTTTGATGGATAACTAGGAGACCAAATGAAAATGTTATATCTTATACTGGTTTTGAAATCAATGGTTATACATTCTATATAAAATAACACGATGAATATAGTAAACTGAAAAATAGTGGAGTTATTCTTGTGGAGGAAGCGATGCGTAAATACGGTTCCATGTATATAAATACACTATATGAGAATATGTCATATTTCGACATTATTCAACAGATATATAAGTTGGATTATATAACATTTCAAGTGCTAATTTTCAATTTAAAATGGGTTGACAATAAGAGTGCAATGAAATTTCATGAAATGGACTTCATGAAGGTGAATTCTAGTGGGGAAGGGGGAAAGAAATTTTTTTTCACAATTGCATCACAAGCAATGAAATTATTTAATGTCTCAGATCCAACAAACAAGAATTGGATTATTTTTCTTCTGGTGACTAAAACAACTATATGGTTAGATAAAAATTCAATTAACGATAGCCATTCAATTGAGATATCACAATTAGTTCGTAGTAGTCCCAATATAGGAAATTTATTATACTCTAGAGGGTACCTCAAAGAGGGAATTTTTATTCTTGATGGAGGAGCCAAATCCCTTCAACCTAAAATAGAGAGTTCAGTCAGAAGGTTAATGTGTTTTTTAATATACTATGTTTTTTCTCAAATAATTATGTTTTTTATACTATATTAACATAATATAAATTAAATGATTGACTAATCATGAAAATAATGTTTTTATACATGATGATATTACCAATACCAAGTAAGAACAGGTTGTTGATTCTGAAACTGCTAAATTATTAGGGGATCAACATCATGTTGATGAAAAAACAAGAACAATGAAACATCACAGTGTTGAATAAAATTATCAAGGCAAGAAGTAAGGGTATAAAAGTTGAGGTTGGCTAGAATCAACATGGCCAACCTATTGACCCCAATAAGTCAGTGTTCATTAGTTATGATGGGGTCACAATGAGGATTAATTTTCTGATTGATATAGATTCAAGGTGTCATGTCCAACCTATAATGAAGGAAACCCTTTAGGAAGATATAAATGTAATGTTACGATAACCTTTCATTATTTTAATGAAAATTTATATAATGAAGCATTGATTTATTTTTCATTATTCCTTATAGATTTCATTTATTTTAGATGGGTTCCAAAATAAAAAAGTATTAGTGGATTCTAGAAAAGTACATAAATGCTTCTAAACTATTATTACTAAATTTAATCTGAGGGATAATGAGGGGAAAGTAAATCCCCACACACTATTTACTTATGAACACATTATAAAATAGGAAACATAGAATTATTTCATTATTCATTACAAAGATAAATCATTTCAGGTTCATTATAGTGGATAATATGTTATTTGACATTATTTATTTTATCTAATAGAATTCAAAAAAAATTAAATTATTAAACAATAAAGGAGTGTAGAAAATAAAGAACATGCATCAAAACCATTGTACCCTTATCGTGGAGAAAGGATGGGGTAATCTTTACTAGATAATAAATTGGTATATATTTTAAATCAATAATAAATTTTTTATGTGATATGAAACAACATATTTTCTTTTGTTTATATGAAGATTAATGAATAAAAATCTAAAGTCACTTTCATCCCATGTCATATGCTATAGAAGGAGGATTTTATAAATAAATAGGGTACACTAGTTAATGAAAAAAAAAGTATGGAAAAATGTTTCTGTATGACATAACAATAATTCATTATAATTTATAACAATATTACATTAAAATGTATATTTATGTTCATATGTTTTTTATATGGTTTAGACACAAGAATTGGCAGCACCCATACGAGAAGAAAAACTACTTTCAATAGCTTTAAAGCGGCCATAACAATATGGTCACGTTATAGGAGTAAGTTTTAGAGTGTCTCCTAGAACATATTTTAAGAAGAAAAAATCACAAGAAGATACATATAAGATGAAGAAAGGTTTAAAAGACCAAATAAATTATTTCAAGATATTATTGTCTGGTTTGGTATGGCATACCAACATATAAGAAATGATCAAACTAAAATAGAGGAGGAACAAATATTTTCACATGAACAACCAAATGATCTCACTGGAATTGAGGCTAGACATTCCACTCAACCACATACCTTACCCTAGGTAATATATTTTATCATTACTATTTCTCCAAAACGTGAATAAAACAACTTATGAAAACTTTATATTACTAAAAAATTTAAGGTAAAGTTGTATGTGATTTCTATATTTCAACACCTGCATATGACCATGTTATGAGTGGTATGGTGTATAATATCCCGAGAGACAAGATACACAATAAAAAACACCCAAAAGATCACATGATAGTGTGGATTGAGGTTGCACTAGATCTGACCACTCAGTTCCTAATTCCACTGGATGATCCAAATATTACAACAGTCAATGATGTTATTGGAGTTTTTGTATCATGGTTTTATAATATTATAAAGATATATGAGGTATTTATTTAACAAAATCATCCATATGAAAAAATAATAACAATAGATGGAAAAAGGTAAGAAGTGAGTTATGGCATTATAGATAGATAAAGTGATGGGGAAATGGAAGGTCAGATCAAGATAATCTAGTGAATCAATCATAAAATAAAAAAGACCTTATGGGGGTACCTTATCCCTGCCAGTTCAACTACAACATTTATTATCATTACAACTTAAATAGTAGAACACATTTAACAATGGAAATATGTCATGAATTCTATATGAATAATAAATATTTGGAACTTTCATTATAGACAAAATTGGTCTTGAGTGTATAAATGATATTCCCAAGATTGAATGGTTGGTAGTCTCAATTTTGAATACATGCATAAGGTACAATTTCATAATACGTATTTCTAAAAAATGTTATAACATATTCATTAAAGTTAAAAGCAATTTATATTTTTTTCAAGAATTTATATTACTACTATATAAAGGGAAAACTGTGTGAAGAATGATTTTGATTCATTAATCCATACATCATTTCTATGATAGAAACTTCTTTAAAGAAGGAATAAATTGAGATGAAAATAAATGACCTAAACAATGCGCTTGAGAAAAAAATAACAAATGACAGAAATTTTTTATTCCTATATTATAGGGGTAAAAATTTACTATATAATCACAATAATATATATTTTTATTTTTTTCATTGCTTATTTTTTTTAGGAAGCATTGGATACCGATATCACTAAATCTGGATACCCAAATATTTATTTTTTTGGATCCAATGCATGGATAATTAACAAATAGACCACAAATTATGTTTATTGTAAATTTCTAGTACACTGAAATGAATAGTTTATAAATAAACATCAAATTATATGTATCAGTCTGTGTTTAAACAAAAAACAAATTATGATAGGGAGGTCTCTAAACATAGGACAAATCATGGTATAAATTTGGTGAATGAATATAAAAATCCTATGGATTACATCAAATGGAAAAAATTAAGGTGTATATAGAAATATTACACTATAAAAACATATTTCAAAAGAATTTACTTATTTTGGTCAATGTTTCTACAGTTTTTGAAGAAATATAATTATAATGATTATCGATATTATGTTTTGAAATCTATGAGATAGATCATAAACCATGAAAATAACAACATGCATGAATAGGCAATTTGCAAAGGTAATTACCATTTCATTAAAAATATTTTCTAATCGTTTGTTTTTTAATATTTTCTCAATACTGCCAAGATTTCTGAAAACCTTTTTAGTCAAAATAAAAAGTAAATTTGTTTAGAGATGAGTGGGTAGTATACATGGTGGTGGAATGTTTTTGGACACCTGTAACACCCCAAGAATTCATAATGTGTTATTTCTTCAAAATAATTCAATAACTTGCACTACACGCAACACCGAGTTCAATCACACCATGACTTAAAAAAAAATCCATTCAAAAGATGTTATGAATAGTATTATCTAAATTTTAAACTTCATATAATCCTTATAATTTTAGAATCCATATTATGAGTTTCTTAGATATAATGCAAGAACAAATTCATTTTCAGTATTTCACTTTTATCAACTTTTAATAGTGAACCCTTTTTAAATACAATATTTTAAACTTTTTGACTAAATGGGGACATCAAAAATTTAAAATGAAACATCCCAAGCTTCCACGGTACGCTTTCTTTGAATAATACCGTAGCGTGTGTTGTACGCAACCTTGAGTTTTAACACACACCACAACCAATCAAACTAGTCGTTATGAATAGTAATACCTACTTTTCGAAATTATATATATTTTATATTTTAAAATGGACTTCATTTCTGGATTCAGAATATCGAATTTAGCCTAAGGTTAAATTTTGGTACTTTTCGGATAACTTTCATATTTTGATGAATAGTGAAAATTACTAAATTTTAATTAAAAACAACTTTTTTAATCAAAATAATTAATAGTGATAAATTATGAATTTGAGTGGTTTTAAAGTATATTTAGAATATATTTTTACCTTTTAATATAATGTTGGTCATTGGACATAATTTTACAATTAAACCGAACATAAACAAGTGTCAATCTTTTGATAGTTATTATCTCTTAAAAACACGCTTTTTGTTTTGACAGGGAGAATTAATTTTAAATTAATTTCTGCCACTTCTGTGTTTTGAATTTAGGAAAATCGATTCCATATTTGGAATCAGGATGTTCAAATTGTGTAAATAGGTAACTTTTATTTTTAGACATTTTGAATAATTACTGCGGTAAATATTTTATTTACCATGGTTAAGGGTAAATCCGGTAAATAAGGGTTAAAAAATAATATTATAATAATACTAAATTACCCTAAAACGTGTCTTAACCCTATTGGTTGATACATGGTCGACCATGGGCATCTTTGGGTTGATTTTGGGACCCCATGGATCCACTTGTAAGTGATAATGACACTTTATTTTAATTAAGTTAAAATGAATACAAAAATGACACAAGCATATATCTTTTAGAAAAACAATTGTTACATAGAGTTATATATGTTGGATTTTAGATTATAAATATTCATTAGAAAGATACAAAGATTTCCTACATAATGATATTTTATTTATAATTTTTAGACATTAAATAATGTATTTTATGTATGACACAATGATGATGCAGTAATTACTATAATAGTGAAAAATTAAAATAATTGATATTATAAATACCCAAATAAATATAATATGAAACTTTTAATGAATTAAACTAATTTTCTAGGATAATATGATATATTAGTATTTATTTAATTGACTTTTTTCGAAGTAATCAATCTGTTATGAGTTTCACAAAAATCAACTATTGAATAGTGTCAAAATTGACATAAAAGAGTTCTTAAAACAAATATTATATTATTAATTAATATTAAATTCCTAAAAATCTAAGGTTCGGCCAAGAGACTTATATCATGATAGGTTTATCATTAATGGACCAGTTGGGGGTCGCTTGGATGTATATAGTAAGTTTATTAACCATATTATATAAAAATACAAAGAGACATTGTAAAAGTGAAACTAATTAACTTAGAGTTAATACTTAAAGATAAGGTTAATATAAGTACCCCAACCTGTCTAAATTCTATTGGTTGAGTTGTTTTCGACCCATCCCCACCTTAACCTTTGAATAGTCAACTTTGGAGCCATTGGAAACCGATTATGAATTTATTATAAATTAATATTTCTAGCTTTTCCAAAGGTATCCCTCACCCCTCTTATAAAAGGGCACTCCTCCTTATCATTTCTTCACACCTTACAAGCCTTTTGGTTCGGCCAAACTCTACCCAAATACTCTCCCAACTTCCCTCACTACAACCTAGAGGCCTTAGTTTGATCAGAAAGCCAACCTAAGGAGCCCTTTTGATCAAATCAAAAGGAAGAACCCGAAGAAGAGGTAATGATTTCACCCCCCGTTTTCCAAGTTCCTTCTTCTTCCACTTCTTCTTACTTTGTTGTTACCATTATAAAATAATAAATCCAGTATCATATATATACTGTGATGTTATTATAAATATGGTACAACCATATTCAGTATTCTATCCACCCTTTGAATAACATGTCACCATACGTGCGTACGTACGACTTACCGTCTCCACGTCGTGGTGTAATTATTATTCAATATATTATTATTTGGATGGGTATAATAATGATGTGTAACTCATGTAAATAATAAATATAAAATGTTATTGATTCTGTATATATGATATACCATTCATTTATATATTATTTTAATATCAAAAGAATGATATTGTCGCTCGTGCGTACGTACGGACTACCGTCTCCACGAACGCGATGAGATTCATTCTCCATCATATCCATTCAAGTATAATTATCATTTGCTGATTTAAAAATGATTTTTAAGGACTTGATATCATTCTGGATATGAATAATATACAACCTATCCATTACAAACATGGCTTACGTAATAAAACATATAAAATAAAACGAGTAAGTTAACACCCGAAACAACGATAATACTAAGACATTATTAACAAAGAAAAGTTAAAAGATCATATATGATATGATATTAATATATATGATTCTTGTATAATTTAATAACAATTATTTCAATATTATACAGGAGGTTAACCTACCCTAACCAAGTAAAAGTACAAGGTAAGGGATTTTCTTATCTCACTTTCAATTCCGTGAGATTTCCATTGTTCGCCACTAAATTATTGAAAGTGGTGTATTGTGTACTGCCATTTGATATATATTATCATGATTATCTTTATATTCATGTTATTATGTAAATAATTTGGTGGTTATTAAATTTTGTTCATACGACTCAGTTGATTACAACATGGTAAGGGGTTTTCATCTCACTCCTTATTCCCGTGAGATTCATGCCATATTGCCACCATCACCTTTTGTGTGGTGTATGTACTGACCATAATTATATTCGTTGTGTAATACACTCTAATTTATGTGTATTTACATATTCATTGTATGATACCTCTTTCATGGGTTGTATGTTTCATAAGTTACCAAATTGGTAAGGGTTATTTCACAATCTCTTCATTATCCGAGGTTGTTTAAACGTAATAATCTACTGGGATCTCTTTATCATCCACATCCATGTTTCTTCAAAATGTATTTCAAAACATTTTTATTATTTACAAGAATATGGGTTAAAGTCATTTATACCCTTGTTTGATTTTTTATAAGAGGAATCTTTCCGTCGTTTTCAAAACAAGGTCCTTTTTAACCTTTTCGACAAAATTAATGTAAGAATGTTTTTTTACTTATACGGCGGGTGCGGTTATTTTCCGCCGTTATAAAATCTTCAAAGCTTTCCTTACAATCTTATAAGAATATTTTCAAAGAAAATTTTTTATTTTATATGTCTCTTAAATGATTTCAAAAATAGAAAGAGATATTTCTCTAAAAAGTGTTTTGATTTCATCTATGTCAACACCCTTTAATGGATTTTACGATTATTTGAAGTTGATTTATTATGATATAAAACTTTCATATTGTAATGAAGTTTTGTGATATGTTTGACTGTGGATGTGCTATTTATATAGCATTCATGGTTTATGAGTAAAGTATTGACATTTCGTATGCTAGTTCCAATAAGAATGTTTATGTTATATTTCAACCTTTACTTCATAAGAATGTGTTGGACAAGTATGTTCCAGGTTGGGGACTGGTTAAAGTAAGCCCTCCAGGTTGGGGACTGGTAAAAGTAATCCCTCCAGGTTAGGGACTGGTAAAAGTAAGCCCTCCGGTTTGGTCTCCGGTTATTAGAGGCACTCCGAGTTTGTGTCCGGTTATTAGAGGCACTCCGGGTTGGTGTCCGGTTATTAGAGGCACTCCGGGTTGGGTTCCGGTTACAGTTAGCCCCAAGGTCTTGGGACGAGGCCTTGACAAAGAAATTAAAGTTTAGCATTATGCATTCCATCATTATGAAAGTGGTTATTGATTTTGCCTGTGATTATTCGATTAGTAGAATATCCATGTGAATAAGTAAATGGCATTATTTCATTTTACTTTTTCCATACTATGTCGAAGTTTAAGTTTAAAAGGCTTTTGTTTTAGTAATGCATTGCCTTAAATGTTTATGCTTATTTTGAATGTTCCGCTATATTGTTATCCTTACTGGGCATTTGAGCTCACCCCTTTTCTATGTTTTATTTTCCCCAGGATGTGAAGAAGTAAGTTATGAATGACCTGCAGGGATATTATGAGGGGATAATAGTGTGGACTGTGGAGACATTATGTTGTTGTAGTAGTTTTTCATTTTATGATGTAATGTAAAACTTATGAATATATCTAGTGTTTCCAAGGCTACTAAACCAGTCGGTCTTTCGAGATTTGATCTTTCTTGTGATCATGCCAATGTTATGTAATAATGCACCGACTCTGGGTAACTAGGGTCGGGGCGTTACAGTTGGTATCAAAGGAAGTTTAGTAAAAACCTTGGAAACTAGATTTAGATAAACTCTGATTAGAGCACGTAGACCTAAGATGAACTTTGAGGATTAGTATAGAAGAACTTCCTAGAATTTTGGTATTGTAGGGATTTTGTGAGTTTTCCGAGCAATACATCCATGTCTGGATACGAGCAGGTAGAGGCAGCTCTGGCACAGATGTACCTAGGGGTAAAACCCAAAAACACCGCTTTGAGCTAGACTCGAACGGGAACTGGTGCACGACAACGGGCCTTACTGCACTCTTGGTTACGACACTCCTGGGGGATATGCTTAGGATAACTCTCATTTTCTTTACAAATCATTATGAAGGGTTTATGAGTATATACTTCCTCAAAGGAGACATTTTTATGATTATTGATTATATCCATAAACTATTTAATTTATTTTATGTGTATTAAAAGTTTGGGATTAGGTATTGTTATTCATAAACTAATCTAGTGTATGCCAATGTTTAGAAATGGCGCCTAGTAGAAGGAATGAGAACTCCAACAATGCACATGATACAAAGAGAAATAAGGATCATATATTTTATGGTCTTAAGCCAGAATTTACAAGAGAAAAAGTCTTGCATGTATTATCATCATATGAAGAAATAATATCATGTGTTGATAAGATAAGTAAAGAGTTTACTGAGTCCTATGGCTTTGAAGGGAAGCAAGAGAAGAAAAGGGTGGAAGAGAGAAAGATGGATAAAGGGAAGAGGAAAAAGAATAATTTTCCCATATGTGGTAACTGTGGAAAGAAACACCCTGGAACTTGCCTGAAAGGAATGGGAGTTTGTTATAAGTGTGGAGGAAAAGGGCACAAAGTACGTGACTGCAAGGGTAAGAAAATGGTTTCAAATGTACAATGCTTCATTTTCAAGGAGTTTGGACACTACGCGAACCTATGTCCCAGTCATCAGACTATGCTGCAAATGATGTTATTGGATAATAATCAAGTTATGATACTACCACAGATGAAGAGGAATGATTAGAGTTCTTATGTTTATTATGTCAATTGAGTGTTGTATCAACAATGTACTTATTATAATAATTATGGAGTATATAAGGATTGTACTGCAGTACTATTTCATTAAGGACTTGAGATTGTGTGGAACAAAGAAAACTGACTCAATAGCAGGATAAATTTTTGGAAAATATATGGTTGAGAGAATGATAAATCATAATATAGTTCTGATACTGAGGTAGTGATTTTGGAATAATATGTGATTGTTTTGGATAAATTATATTGGATATTCTTGACTACCTTGGAACTAATTAATGATTTGTATATTCCATCATTGTTGGGGTTTAAAACATTTTTGGATTAATGAAGTATATCCAGCATTCTATATGGAATAAGGGAGCATGAATGTAATCAATAAGGAATATGGTAATACATGATGAAGGTATTCATATTCTATTACGGGGTAAAAAGGATCTATATTATGTTTACCTTCCTTATAAATGTTGGACTGTGAGTTTGGACAGAAGTATTTTGGATAGTTCTAGTTTGGATTATTTTGGATTTCCATAAAAGGACAACCCGGAGGTCGGGCGGCAACCCGTCGCGTCCGGCAAGGCTGCGAGACTTGAACCCGCAACCGAAGAGCGACAAGGGTGTATCACCTACCACTGGCCCACGAGATGTCCTGGATTAAATAATGTAGTTTTTATTAAAAGATCTTGTAGATTAATTATAAATTCATTTATTTTGGAACCCTATACGAATAGTGTAAATAGAATTTTTTACATTCTATTATCTTTTAGAGTGAAAGATGAGTTTTTGGTAGAAATTTATTAATGGATAAAACTCTAATTATAAAGTAAGTATATCTCCTTATGATCTTAGCCAATCTCATAAATAAATTCCTCAACATTAAGAAAAGAAACTTAGAACAAAAATGTTTTCCTAGATGGTACCTTAAATCATCACTAATTTATGGCTTTCGGATTGTTGGCCTTTTCATAGCCATGTTCTCTACCACTCTCCATCAGATAATTGATGGTTATATTTTTCTTCCATATCCATATTTTCCTACATGGAACCCTAGTATGTGTTATTTTCGGTAATCTTCATACTTTCGACTCTTTATTATAAATAGAGGCCTTATTAATTCATTTTTCGATGTGGGATTTCAACTAAGATATTTTGAAACGTCAAAAATGTGTTATCCTAATACCCTATGTTTTGTTGAACCGATGGTATTTCAAATCATCATAGATTGATGAATTTAAGGACCTAAATTTTACACTTGTTTGTGATTTATGACCTCAATCACTACCTATAAATATTTACGTTTTTTCTCCAATTATATGTCTCTAATTGCCACCAATGTTCTCCTAATCGAGATCATAATTTGGTGGTGACCCTTTGATTTCTCTTTTCCTCATATTAAGACTAAATTTTAGTAACCCAATTTCCGATGTGGGTTTTCCCACAAATATATTATCTACTTTCAACCTTTTATTTTCGAAGAACAATTTCAAATTGCGAGGACGCAATTTATTGAAGGAGGGGAGAATATAACACCCCAAGAATTCATAATGTGTTATTTCTTCAAAATAATTCAATAACTTGCACTACACGCAACACCGAGTTCAATCACACCATGACTTACAAAAAAAAATCCATTCAAAAGAGGTTATGAATAGTATTATCTAAATTTTAAATTTTATATAATCCTTATAATTTTAGAATCCATATTATGAGTTTCTTAGATATAATGCAAGAACAAATTCATTTTCAGTATTTCACTTTTATCAACTTTTAATAGTGAACCCTTTTTAAATACAATATTTTAAACTTTTTGACTAAATGGGGACATCAAAAATTTAAAATGAAACATCCCAAGCTTCCACGGTACGCTTTCTTTGAATAATACAGTAGCGTGTGTTGTACGCAACCTTGAGTTTTAACACACACCACAACCAATCAAACTAGTCGTTATGAATAGTAATACCTAATTTTCGAAATTATATATATTTTATATTTTAAAATGGAATTCATTTCTGGATTCAGAATATCGAATTTAGCCTAAGGTGAAATTTTGGTACTTTTCGGATAACTTTCATATTTTGATGAATAGTGAAAATTACTAAATTTTAATTAAAAACAACTTTTTTAATCAAAATAATTAATAGTGATAAATTATGAATTTGAGTGGTTTTAAAGTATATTTAGAATATATTTTTACCTTTTAATATAATTTTGGTCATTGGACATAATTTTACAATTAAACCGAACATAAACAAGTGTCAATCTTTTGATAGTTATTATCTCTTAAAAACACGCTTTTTGTTTTGACAGCGGGAATTAATTTTAAATTAATTTCTGCCACTTATGTGTATTGAATTTAGGAAAATGGATTCCATATTTGTAATCAGGATGTTCAAATTGTGTAAATATGTAACTTTTATTTTTAGACATTTTGAATAATTACTGCGGTAAATATTTTATTTACCATGGTTAAGGGTAAATCCGGTAAATAAGGGTTAAAAAATAATATTATAATAATACTAAATTACCCTAAAACGTGTCTTAAACCTATTGGTTGATACATGGTCGACCATGGGCATCTTTGGGTCGATTTTGGGACCCCATGGATCCACTTGTAAGTGATAATGACACTTTATTTTAATTAAGTTAAAATGAATACAAAAATGACACAAGCATATATCTTTTAGTAAAACAATTGTTTCATAGGGTTATATAAGTTGGATTTTAGATTATAAATATTCATTAGAAGGATAAAAATATTTACTACATAATTATATTTTATTTATAATTTTTAGACATTAAATAATGTAATTTATTTATGAAACAATGATGATGCAGTAATTACTATAATAGTGAAAAATTAAAATAATTGATATTATAAATACCCAAATAAATATAATATGAAACTTTTAATGAATTAAACTAATTTTCTAGGATAATATGATATATTAGGATTGATTTAATTGACTTTGTTCTAAGTAATCAATCTGTTATGAGTTTCACAAAAATCAACTATTGAATAGTGTCAAAATTGACATAAAAGAGTTCTTAAAACAAATATTATATTATTAATTGATATTAAATTACTAAAAATATAAGGTTAGGACAAGAGACTTATATCATGATAGGTTCATCATTAATGGACCAGTTTGGGGTCTCTTGGATGTATATAGTAAGTTTATTAACCATATTATATAAAAATACAAAGAGACATTGTAAAAGTGAAACTAATTAACTTAGAGTTAATACTTAAAGATAAGGTTAATATAAGTACCCCAACCTGTCTAAATTCTATTGGTTGAGTTGTTTTCGACCCATACCCACCTTAACCTTTGAATAGTAAACTTTGGAGCCATTGGAAACCGATTATGAATTTATTATAAATTAATATTTCTAGCTTTTCCAAAGGTGCCCCTCACCCCTCTTATAAAAGGGCACTCCTCCTTATCATATCTTCACACCTTCCAAGCCTTTTGGTTCAGCCAAACTCTGCCCAAATACTCTCCAAACTTTTCTCACTACAACCTAGAGGCCTCAGTTTGATCAGAAATCCAACCTAAGGAGCCCTTTTGATCAAATCAAAAGGAAGAACCCGAAGAAGAGGTAATGATTTCACCACCCTTTTTCCAAGTTCCTTCTTCTTCCACTTCTTCTTACTTTGTTGTTACCATTCTAAAATAATAAATCCAGTATCATATATATACTGTGATGTTATTATAAATATGGTACAACCATATTCAGTATTCTATCCACCCTTTGAATAACATGTCACCATACGTGCGTACGTACGGCTTACCGTCTCCACGTCGTGGTGTAATTGTTATTCAATATATTATTATTTGGATGGGTATAATAATGATGTGTAACTCATGTAAATAATAAATATAACATGTTATTGATTCTGTATATATGATATACCATTCATTTATATATTATTTTAATATCAAAAGAATGATATTGTCACTCGTGCGTACGTACGGACTACCGTCTCCACGAACGCGATGAGATTCATTCTCCATCATATCCATTCAAGTATAATTATCATTTGATGATTTAAAAATGATTTTTAAGGACTTGATATCATTCTGGATATGAATAATATACAACCTATCCATTACAAACATGGCTTACGTAATAAAACATATAAAAGAAAACGAGTAAGTTAACACCCGAAACAACGATAATACTAAGACATTATTAATAAAGAAAAGTTAAAAGATCATATATGATATGATATTAATATATATGATTCTTGTATAATTTAATAACAATTATTTCAATATTATGCAGGAGGTTAACCTACCCCAACCAAGTAAAAGTACAAGGTAAGGGATTTTCTTATCTCACTTTCAATTCCGTGAGATTTCCATTGTTCGCCACTAAATTATTGAAAGTGGTGTATTATGTACTGCCATTTGATATATATTATCATGATTATCTTTATATTCATTTTATTATGTAAATAATTTGGTGGTTATTAAATTTTGTTCATACGACTCAGTTGATTACAACATGGTAAGGGGTTTTCATCTCACTCCTTATTCCCGTGAGATTCATGCCATATTGCCACCATCACCTTTTGTGTGGTGTATGTACTACCCATAATTATATTCGTTGTGTAATACACTCTAATTTATGTGTATTTACATATTCATTGTATGATACCTCTTTCATGGGTTGTATGTTTCATAAGTTACCAAATTGGTAAGGGTTATTTCACAATCTCTTCATTATCCGAGGTTGTTTAAACGTAATAATCTACTGGGATCTCTTTATCATCCACATCCATGTTTCTTCAAAATGTATTTCAAAACATTTTTATTATTTACAAGAATATGGGTTAAAGTCATTTATACCCTTGTTTGAATTTTTATAAGAGGAATCTTTCCGTCGTTTTCAAAACAAGGTCCTTTTTAACCTTTTCGACAAAATTAATGTAAGAATGTTTTTTTTACTTATACGGCGGGTTCGGTTATTTTCCGCCGTTATAAAATCTTCAAAGCTTTCCTTAAAATATTATAAGAATATTTTCAAAGAAAATTTTTTATTTTATATGTCTCTTAAATGATTTCAAAAATAGAAATAGATATTTCTCTAAAAAGTGTTTTGATTTCATCTATGTCAACACCCTTTGATGGATTTTACGATTATTTGAAGTTGATTTATTATGATATAAAACTTCCATATTGTAATGAAGTTTTGTGATATGTTTGACTGTGGATGTTCTATTTATATAGCATTCATGGTTTATGAGTAAAGTATTGACATTTCGTATGCTAGTTCCAATAAGAATGTTTATGTTATATTTCAACCTTTACTTCATAAGAATGTGTTGGACAAGTATGTTCCAGGTTGGGGACTGGTTAAAGTAAGCCCTCCAGGTTGGGGACTGGTAAAAGTAAGCCCTCCAGGTTAGGGACTGGTAAAATTAAGCTTTCCGGTTTGGTCTCCGGTTATTAGAGGCACTCCGGGTTGGTGTCCGGTTATTAGAGGCACTCCGGGTTGGGTTCCGGTTACAGTTAGCCCCAAGGTCTTGGGACGAGGCCTTGACAAAGAAATTAAAGTTTAGCATTATGCATTCCATCATTATGAAAGTGGTTATTGATTTTGCCTGTGATTATTCGATTAGTAGAATATCCATGTGAATAAGTAAATGTCATTATTTCATTTTACTTTTGCCATACTATGTTGAAGTTCAAGTTTAAAAGGCTTTTGTTTTAGTAATGCATTGCCTTAAATGTTTATGCTTATTTTGAATGTTCCGCTATATTGTTATCCTTACTGGGCATTTGAGCTCACCCCTTTTCTATGTTTTATTTTCCCCAGGATGTGAAGAAGTAAGTTATGAATGACCTGCAGGGATATTATGAGGGGATAATAGTGTGGACTGTGGAGACATTATGTTGTTGTAGTAGTTTTTCATTTTATGATGTAATGTAAAACTTATGAATATATCTAGTGTTTCCAAGGCTACTAAACCAGTCGGTCTTTCGAGATTTGATCTTTCTTGTGATCATGCCAATGTTATGTAATAATGCACCGACTCTGGGTAACTAGGGTCGGGGCGTTACAGTTGGTATCAAAGGAAGTTTAGTACAAACCTTGGAAACTAGATTTAGATAAACTCTGATTAGAGCATGTAGACCTAAGATGAACTTTGAGGATTAGTATAGAAGAACTTCCTAGAATTTTGGTATTGTAGGGATTTTGTGAGTTTTCCGAGCAATACATCCCTGTCTGGATACGAGCAGGTAGAGGCAGCTCTGGCACAGATGTACCTAGGGGTAAAACCCAAAAACACCGCTTTGAGCTAGACTTGAATGGGAACTGGTGCACGACAACGGGCCTTGCTGCACTCTTGGTTACGACACTCCCGGGGGATATGCTTAGGATAACTCTCATTTTCTTTACAAATCATTATGAAGGGTTTATGAGTATATACTTCCTCAAAGGAGACATTTTTATGATTATTGATTATATCCATAAACTATTTAATTTATTTTATGTGTTTTAAAAGTTTGGGATTAGGTATTGTTATTCATAAACTAATCTAGTGTATGCCAATGTTTAGAAATGGCGCCTAGTAGAAGGAATGAGAACTCCAACAATGCACATGATACAAAGAGAAATAAGGATCATATATTTTATGGTCTTAAGCCAGAATTTACAAGAGAAAAAGTCTTGCATGTATTATCATCATATGAAGAAATAATATCATGTGTTGATAAGATAAGTAAAGAGTTTACTGAGTCCTATGGCTTTGAAGGGAAGCAAGAGAAGAAAAGGGTGGAAGAGAGAAAGATGGATAAAGGGAAGAGGAAAAAGAATAATTATCCCATATGTGGTAACTGTGGAAAGAAACACCCTGGAACTTGCCTGAAAGGAATGGGAGTTTGTTATAAGTGTGGAGGAAAAGGGCACAAAGTACGTGACTGCAAGGGTAAGAAAATGGTTTCAAATGTACAATGTTTCATTTGCAAGGAGTTTGGACACTACGCGAACCTATGTCCCAGTCATCAGACTATGCTGCAAATGATGTTATTGGATAATAATCAAGTTATGATACTACCACAGATGAAGAGGAATGATTAGAGTTCTTATGTTTATTATGTCAATTGAGTGTTGTATGAACAATGTACTTATTATAATAATTATGGAGTATATAAGGATTGTACTGCAGTACTATTTCATTAAGGACTTGAGATTGTGTGGAACAAAGAAAAGTGACTCAATAGCAGGATAAATTTTTGGAAAATATATGGTTGAGAGAATGATAAATCATAATATAGTTCTGATACTGAGGTAGTGATTTTGGAATAATATGTAATTGTTTTGGATAAATTATATTGGATATTCTTGACTACCTTGGAACTAATTAATGATTTGTATATTCCATCATTGTTGGGGTTTAAAACATTTTTGGATTAATGAAGTATATCCAGCATTCTATATGGAATAAGAGAGCATGAATGTAATCAATAAGGAATATGGTAATACATGATGAAGGTATTCATATTCTATTACGGGGTAAAAAGGATCTATATTATGTTTACCTTCCTTATAAATGTTGGACTGTGAGTTTGGACAGAAGTATTTTGGATAGTTCTAGTTTGGATTATTTTGGATTGCCATAAAAGGACAACCCGGAGGTCGGGCGGCAACCCGTCGCGTCCGGCAAGGCTGCGAGACTTGAACCTGCAACCGAAGGGCGACAAGGGTGTATCACCTACCACTGGCCCACGAGATGTCCTGGATTAAATAATGTAGTTTTTATTAAAAGATCTTGTAGATTAATTATAAATTCGTTTATTTTGGAACCCTATACGAATAGTGTAAATAGAATTTTTTACATTCTATTATCTTTTAGAGTGAAAGATGAGTTTGTGGTAGAAATTTATTAATGGATAAACTCTAATTATAAATTAAGTATATCTCCTTATGATCTTAGCCAATCTCATAAATAAATTCCTCAACATTAAGAAAAGCAACTTAGAACAAAAATGTTTTCCTAGATGGTACCTTAAATCATCACTAATTTATGGCTTTGGGATTGTTGGCCTTTTCATAGCCATGTTCTCTACCACTCTCCATCAGATAATTGATGGTTAGATTTTTCTTCCATATCCATATTTTCCTACATGGAACCCTAGTATGTGTTATTTTCGGTAATCTTCATACTTTCGACTCTTTATTATAAATAGAGGCCTCATTAATTCATTTTTCGATATGGGATTTCAACTAAGATATTTTGAAACGTCAAAAATGTGTTATCCTAATACCCTATGTTTTGTTGAACCGATGGTATTTCAAATCATCATAGATTGATGAATTTAAGGACCTAAATTTTACACTTGTTTGTGATTGATGACCTCAATCACTACCTATAAATATTTACGTTTTTTCTCCAATTATATGTCTCTAATTTCCACCAATGTTCTCCTAATCGAGATCATAATTTGGTGGTGACCCTTTGATTTCTCTTTTCCTCATATTAAGACTAAATTTTAGTAACCCAATTTCCGATTTGGGTTTTCCCACAAATATATTATCTACTTTCAACCTTTTATTTTCGAAGAACAATTTCAAATTGCGAGGACGCAATTTATTGAAGGAGGGGATAATGTAACACCCCAAGAATTCATAATGTGTTATTTCTTCAAAATAATTCAATAACTTGCACTACACGCAACACCGAGTTCAATCACACCATGACTTACAAAAAAAAATCCATTCAAAAGAGGTCATGAATAGTATTATCTAAATTTTAAATTTTATATAATCCTTATAATTTTAGAATCCATATTATGAGTTTCTTAGATATAATGCAAGAACAAATTCATTTTCTGTATTTCACTTTTATCAACTTTTAATAGTGAACCCTTTTTAAATACAATATTTTAAACTTTTTGACTAAATGGGGACATCAAAAATTTAAAATGAAACATCCCAAGCTTCCACGGTACGCTTTCTTTGAATAATACAGTAGCGTGTGTTGTACGCAACCTTGAGTTTTAACACACACCACAACCAATCAAACTAGTCGTTATGAATAGTAATACCTAATTTTCGAAATTATATATATTTTATATTTTAAAATGGAATTCATTTCTGGATTCAGAATATCGAATTTAGCCTAAGGTGAAATTTTGGTACTTTTCGGATAACTTTCATATTTTGATGAATAGTGAAAATTACTAAATTTTAATTAAAAACAACTTTTTTAATCAAAATAATTAATAGTGATAAATTATGAATTTGAGTGGTTTTAAAGTATATTTAGAATATATTTTTACCTTTTAATATAATGTTGGTCATTGGACATAATTTTACAATTAAACCGAACATAAACAAGTGTCAATCTTTTGATAGTTATTATCTCTTAAAAACACGCTTTTTGTTTTGACAGCGGGAATTAATTTTAAATTAATTTCTGCCACTTATGTGTATTGAATTTAGGAAAATGGATTCCATATTTGGAATCAGGATGTTCAAATTGTGTAAATATGTAACTTTTATTTTTAGACATTTTGAATAATTACTGCGGTAAATATTTTATTTACCATGGTTAAGGGTAAATCCGGTAAATAAGGGTTAAAAAATAATATTATAATAATACTAAATTACCCTAAAACGTGTCTTAAACCTATTGGTTGATACATGGTCTACCATGGGCATCTTTGGGTCGATTTTGGGACCCCATGGATCCACTTGTAAGTGATAATGACACTTTATTTTAATTAAGTTAAAATGAATACAAAAATGACACAAGCATATATCTTTTAGAAAAACAATTGTTTCATAGGGTTATATATGTTGGATTTTAGATTATAAATATTCATTAGAAAGATAAAAAGATTTACTACATAATGATATTTTATTTATAATTTTTAGACATTAAATAATGTATTTTATTTATGAAACAATGATGATGCAGTAATTACTATAATAGTGAAAAATTAAAATAATTGATATTATAAATACCCAAATAAATATAATATGAAACTTTTAATGAATTAAACTAATTTTCTAGGATAATATGATATATTAGGATTGATTTAATTGACTTTGTTCGAAGTAATAAATCTGTTATGAGTTTCAAAAAAATCAACTATTGAATAGTGTCAAAATCGACATAAAAGAGTTCTTAAAACAAATATTATATTATTAATTGATATTAAATTACTAAAAATCTAAGTTTCGGACAAGAGACTTATATCATGATAGGTTCATCATTAATGGACCAGTTTTGGGTTGCTTGGATGTATATAGTAAGTTTATTAACCATATTATATAAAAATACAAAGATACATTGTAAAAGTGAAACTAATTAACTTAGAGTTAATACTTAAAGATAAGGTTAATATAAGTACCCCAACCTGTCTAAATTCTATTGGTTGAGTTGTTTTTGACCCATCCCCACCTTAACCTTTGAATAGTCAACTTTGGAGCCATTGGAAACTGATTATGAATTTATTATAAATTAATATTTCTAGCTTTTCCAAAGGTGCCCCTCACCCCTCTTATAAAAGGGCACTCCTCCTTATCATTTCTTCACACCTTCCAAGCCTTTTGGTTCGGCCAAACTCTGCCCAAATACTCTCCCAACTTTTCTCACTACAACCTAGAGGCCTTAGTTTGATCAGAAATCCAACCTAAGGAGCCCTTTTGATCAAATCAAAAGGAAGAACCCGAAGAAGAGGTAATGATTTCACCACCCTTTTTCCAAGTTCCTTCTTCTTCCACTTCTTCTTACTTTGTTGTTACCATTCTAAAATAATAAATCCAGTATCATATATATACTGTGATGTTATTATAAATATGGTACAACCATATTCAGTATTCTATCCACCCTTTGAATAACATGTCACCATACGTGCGTACGTACGGCTTACCGTCTCCACGTCGTGGTGTAATTGTTATTCAATATATTATTATTTGGATGGGTATAATAATGATGTGTAACTCATGTAAATAATAAATATAACATGTTATTGATTCTGTATATATGATATACCATTCATTTATATATTATTTTAATATCAAAAGAATGATATTGTCGCTCGTGCGTACGTACGGACTACCGTCTCCACGAACGCGATGAGATTCATTCTCCATCATATCCATTCAAGTATAATTATCATTTGATGATTTAAAAATGATTTTTAAGGACTTGATATCATTCTCGATATGAATAATATACAACCTATCCATTACAAACATGGCTTACGTAATAAAACATATAAAAGAAAACGAGTAAGTTAACACCCGAAACAACGATAATACTAAGACATTATTAATAAAGAAAAGTTAAAAGATCATATATGATATGATATTAATATATATGATTCTTGTATAATTTAATAACAATTATTTCAATATTATACAGGAGGTTAACCTACCCCAACCAAGTAAAAGTACAAGCTAAGGGATTTTCTTATCTCACTTTCAATTCTGTGAGATTTCCATTGTTCGCCACTAAATTATTGAAAGTGGTGTATTGTGTACTGCCATTTGATATATATTATCATGATTATCTTTATATTCATTTTATTATGTAAATAATTTGGTGGTTATTAAATTTTGTTCATACGACTCAGTTGATTACAACATGGTAAGGGGTTTTCATCTCACTCCTTATTCCCGTGAGATTCATGCCATATTGCCACCATCACCTTTTGTGTGGTGTATGTACTGCCCATAATTATATTCGTTGTGTAATACACTCTAATTTATGTGTATTTACATATTCATTGTATGATACCTCTTTCATGGGTTGTATGTTTCATAATTTACCAAATTGGTAAGGGTTATTTCACAATCTCTTCATTATCCGAGGTTGTTTAAACGTAATAATCTACTGGGATCTCTTTATCATCCACATCCATGTTTCTTTAAAATGTATTTCAAAACATTTTTATTATTTACAAGAATATGGGTTAAAGTCATTTATACCCTTGTTTGAATTTTTATAAGAGTAATCTTTCCGTCGTTTTCAAAACAAGGTCCTTTTTAACCGTTTCGACAAAATTAATGTAAGAATGTTTTTTTTACTTATACGGCGGGTTCGGTTATTTTCCGCCGTTATAAAATCTTCAAAGCTTTCCTTACAATCTTATAAGAATATTTTCAAAGAAATTTTTTTATTTTATATGTCTCTTAAATGATTTCAAAAATAGAAATAGATATTTCTCTAAAAAGTGTTTTGATTTCATCTATGTCAACACCCTTTGATGGATTTTACGATTATTTGAAGTTGATTTATTATGATATAAAACTTCCATATTGTAATGAAGTTTTGTGATATGTTTTACTGTGGATGTTCTATTTATATAGCATTCATGGTTTATGAGTAAAGTATTGACATTTCGTATGCTAGTTCCAATAAGAATGTTTATGTTATATTTCAACCTTTACTTCATAAGAATGTGTTGGACAAGTATGTTCCAGGTTGGGGACTGGTTAAAGTAAGCCCTCCAGGTTGGGGACTGGTAAAAGTAAGCCCTCCAGGTTAGGGACTGGTAAAAGTAAGCTTTCCGGTTTGGTCTCCGGTTATTAGAGGCACTCCGGGTTGGTGTCCGGTTATTAGAGGCACTCCGGGTTGGGTTCCGGTTACAGTTAGCCCCAAGGTCTTGGGACGAGGCCTTGACAAAGAAATTAAAGTTTAGCATTATGCATTCCATCATTATGAAAGTGGTTATTGATTTTGCCTGTGATTATTCGATTAGTAGAATATCCATGTGAATAAGTAAATGGCATTATTTCATTTTACTTTTGCCATACTATGTTGAAGTTCAAGTTTAAAAGGCTTTTGTTTTAGTAATGCATTGCCTTAAATGTTTATGCTTATTTTGAATGTTCCGCTATATTGTTATCCTTACTGGGCATTTGAGCTCACCCCTTTTCTATGTTTTATTTTCCCCAGGATGTGAAGAAGTAAGTTATGAATGACCTGCAGGGATATTATGAGGGGATAATAGTGTGGACTGTGGAGACATTATGTTGTTGTAGTAGTTTTTCATTTTATGATGTAATGTAAAACTTATGAATATATCTAGTGTTTCCAAGGCTACTAAACCAGTCGGTCTTTCAAGATTTGATCTTTCTTGTGATCATGCCAATGTTATGTAATAATGCACCGACTCTGGGTAACTAGGGTCGGGGCGTTATAGTTGGTATCAAAGGAAGTTTAGTACAAACCTTGGAAACTAGATTTAGATAAACTCTGATTAGAGCATGTAGACCTAAGATGAACTTTGAGGATTAGTATAGAAGAACTTCCTAGAATTTTGGTATTGTAGGGATTTTGTGAGTTTTCCGAGCAATACATCCCTGTCTGGATACGAGCAGGTAGAGGCAGCTCTGGCACAGATGTACCTAGGGGTAAAACCCAAAAACACCGCTTTGAGCTAGACTCGAACGGGAACTGGTGCACGACAACGGGCCTTGCTGCACTCTTGGTTACGACACTCCCGGGGGATATGCTTAGGATAACTCTCATTTTCATTACAAATCATTATGAAGGGTTTATGAGTATATACTTCCTCAAAGGAGACATTTTTATGATTATTGATTATATCCATAAACTATTTAATTTATTTTATGTGTTTTAAAAGTTTGGGATTAGGTATTGTTATTCATAAACTAATCTAGTGTATGCCAATGTTTAGAAATGGCGCCTAGTAGAAGGAATGAGAACTCCAACAATGCACATGATACAAAGAGAAATAAGGATCATATATTTTATGGTCTTAAGCCAGAATTTACAAGAGAAAAAGTCTTGCATGTATTATCATCATATGAAGAAATAATATCATGTGTTGATAAGATAAGTAAAGAGTTTACTGAGTCCTATGGCTTTGAAGGGAAGAAAGAGAAGAAAAGGGTGGAAGAGAGAAAGATGGATAAAGGGAAGAGGAAAAAGAATAATTTTCCCATATGTGGTAACTGTGGAAAGAAACACCCTGGAACTTGCCTGAAAGGAATGGGAGTTTGTTATAAGTGTGGAGGAAAAGGGCACAAAGTACGTGACTGCAAGGGTAAGAAAATGGTTTCAAATGTACAATGCTTCATTTGCAAGGAGTTTGGACACTACGCGAACCTATGTCCCAGTCATCAGACTATGCTGCAAATGATGTTATTGGATAATAATCAAGTTATGATACTACCACAGATGAAGAGGAATGATTAGAGTTCTTATGTTTATTATGTCAATTGAGTGTTGTATCAACAATGTACTTATTATAATAATTATGGAGTATATAAGGATTGTACTGCAGTACTATTTCATTAAGGACTTGAGATTGTGTGGAACAAAGAAAACTGACTCAATAGCAGGATAAATTTTTGGAAAATATATGGTTGAGAGAATGATAAATCATAATATAGTTCTGATACTGAGGTAGTGATTTTGGAATAATATGTGATTGTTTTGGATAAATTATATTGGATATTCTTGACTACCTTGGAACTAATTAATGATTTGTATATTCCATCATTGTTGGGGTTTAAAACATTTTTGGATTAATGAAGTATATCCAGCATTCTATATGGAATAAGGGAGCATGAATGTAATCAATAAGGAATATGGTAATACATGATGAAGGTATTCATATTCTATTACGGGGTAAAAAGGATCTATATTATGTTTACCTTCCTTATAAATGTTGGACTGTGAGTTTGGACAGAAGTATTTTGGATAGTTCTAGTTTGGATTATTTTGGATTGCCATAAAAGGACAACCCGGAGGTCGGGCGGCAACCCGTCGCGTCCGGCAAGGCTGCGAGACTTGAACCCGCAACCGAAGGGCGACAAGGGTGTATCACCTACCACTGGCCCACGAGATGTCCTGGATTAAATAATGTAGTTTTTATTAAAAGATCTTGTATATTAATTATAAATTCATTTATTTTGGAACCCTATACGAATAGTGTAAATAGAATTTTTTACATTCTATTATCTTTTAGAGTGAAAGATGAGTTTGTGGTAGAAATTTATTAATGGATAAACTCTAATTATAAAGTAAGTATATCTCCTTATGATCTTAGCCAATCTCATAAATAAATTCCTCAACATTAAGAAAAGCAACTTAGAACAAAAATGTTTTCCTAGATGGTACCTTAAATCATCACTAATTTATGGCTTTGGGATTGTTGGCCTTTTCATAGCCATGTTCTCTACCACTCTCCATCAGATAATTGATGGTTAGATTTTTCTTCCATATCCATATTTTCCTACATGGAACCCTAGTATGTGTTATTTTCGGTAATCTTCATACTTTCGACTCTTTATTATAAATAGAGGCCTCATTAATTCATTTTTCGATGTGGGATTTCAACTAAGATATTTTGAAACGTCAAAAATGTGTTATCCTAATACCCTATGTTTTGTTGAACCGATGGTATTTCAAATCATCATAGATTGATGAATTTAAGGACCTAAATTGTACACTTGTTTGTGATTGATGACCTCAATCACTACCTATAAATATTTACATTTTTTCTCCAATTATATGTCTCTAATTTCCACCAATGTTCTCCTAATCGAGATCATAATTTGGTGGTGACCCTTTGATTTCTCTTTTCCTCATATTAAGACTAAATTTTAGTAACCCAATTTCCGATGTGGGTTTTCCCACAAATATATTATCTACTTTCAACCTTTTATTTTCGAAGAACAATTTCAAATTGCGAGGACGCAATTTATTGAAGGAGGGGAGAATGTAACACCTCAAGAATTCATAATGTGTTATTTCTTCAAAATAATTCAATAACTTGCACTACACGCAACACCGAGTTCAATCACACCATGACTTACAAAAAAAAATCCATTCAAAAGAGGTTATGAATAGTATTATCTAAATTTTAAATTTTATATAATCCTTATAATTTTAGAATCCATATTATGAGTTTCTTAGATATAATGCAAGAACAAATTCATTTTCAGTATTTCACTTTTATCAACTTTTAATAGTGAACCCTTTTTAAATACAATATTTTAAACTTTTTGACTAAATGGGGACATCAAAAATTTAAAATGAAACATCCCAAGCTTCCACGGTACGCTTTCTTTGAATAATACAGTAGCGTGTGTTGTACGCAACCTTGAGTTTTAACACACACCACAACCAATCAAACTAGTCGTTATGAATAGTAATACCTAATTTTTGAAATTATATATATTTTATATTTTAAAATGGAATTCATTTCTGGATTCAGAATATCGAATTTAGCCTAAGGTGAAATTTTGGTACTTTTCGGATAACTTTCATATTTTGATGAATAGTGAAAATTACTAAATTTTAATTAAAAACAACTTTTTTAATAAAAAAAATTAATAGTGATAAATTATGAATTTGAGTGGTTTTAAAGTATATTTAGAATATATTTTTACCTTTTAATATAATGTTGGTCATTGGACATAATTTTACAATTAAACAGAACATAAACAAGTGTCAATCTTTTGATAGTTATTATCTCTTAAAAACACGCTTTTTGTTTTGACAGCGGGAATTAATTTTAAATTAATTTCTGCCACTTATGTGTATTGAATTTAGGAAAATGGATTCCATATTTGGAATCAGGATGTTCAAATTGTGTAAATATGTAACTTTTATTTTTAGACATTTTGAATAATTACTGCGGTAAATATTTTATTTACCATGGTTAAGGGTAAATCCAGTAAATAAGGGTTAAAAAATAATATTATAATAATACTAAATTACCCTAAAACGTGTCTTAACCCTATTGGTTGATACATGGTCTACCATGGGCATCTTTGGGTCGATTTTGGGACCCCATGGATCCACTTGTAAGTGATAATGACACTTTATTTTAATTAAGTTAAAATGAATACAAAAATGACACAATCATATATCTTTTAGCAAAACAATTGTTGCATAGGGTTATATATGTTGGATTTTAGATTATAAATATTCATTAGAAAGATAAAAAGATTTAATACATAATGATATTTTATTTATAATTTTTAGACATTAAATAATGTATTTTATTTATGAAACAATGATGATGCAGTAATTACTATAATAGTGAAAAATTAAAATAATTGATATTATAAATACCCAAATAAATATAATATGAAACTTTTAATGAATTAAACTAATTTTATAGGATAATATGATATATTAGGATTGATTTAATTGACTTTGTTCGAAGTAATAAATCTGTTATGAGTTTCACAAAAATCAACTATTGAATAGTGTCAAAATTGACATAAAAGAGTTCTTAAAACAAATATTATATTATTAATTGATATTAAATTACTAAAAATCTAAGGTTCGGACAAGAGACTTATATCATGATAGGTTCATCATTAATGGACCATTTTGGGGTCGCTTGGATGTATATAGTAAGTTTATTAACCATATTATATAAAAATACAAAGAGACATTGTAAAAGTGAAACTAATTAACTTAGAGTTAATACTTAAAGATAAGGTTAATATAAGTACCCCAACCTGTCTAAATTCTATTGGTTGAGTTGTTTTCGACCCATCCCCACCTTAACCTTTGAATAGTCAACTTTGGAGCCATTGGAAACCGATTATGAATTTATTATAAATTAATATTTCTAGCTTTTCCAAAGGTGCCCCTCACCCCTCTTATAAAAGGGCACTCCTCCTTATCATTTCTTCACACCTTCCAAGCCTTTTGGTTCGGCCAAACTCTGCCCAAATACTCTTCCAACTTTCCTCACTACAACCTAGAGGCCTTAGTTTGATCAGAAATCCAACCTAAGGAGCCCTTTTGATCAAATCAAAAGGAAGAACCCGAAGAAGAGGTAATGATTTCACCACCCTTTTCCCAAGTTCCTTCTTCTTCCACTTCTTCTTACTTTGTTGTTACCTTTCTAAAATAATAAATCCAGTATCATATATATACTGTGATGTTATTATAAATATGGTACAACCATATTCAGTATTATATCCACCCTTTGAATAACATGTCACCATACGTGCGTACGTACGGCTTACCGTCTCCACGTCGTGGTGTAATTGTTATTCAATATATTATTATTTGGATGGGTATAATAATGATGTGTAACTCATGTAAATAATAAATATAACATGTTATTTATTCTGTATATATGATATACCATTCATTTATATATTATTTTAATATCAAAAGAATGATATTGTCGCTCGTGCGTACGTACGGACTACCGTCTCCACGAACGCGATGAGATTCATTCTCCATCATATTCATTCAAGTATAATTATCATTTGATGATTTAAAAATGATTTTTAAGGACTTGATATCATTCTGGATATGAATAATATACAACCTATCCATTACAAACATGTCTTACGTAATAAAACATATAAAAGAAAACAAGTAAGTTAACACCCGAAACAACGATAATACTAAGACATTATTAATAAAGAAAAGTTAAAAGATCATATATGATATGATATTAATATATATGATTCTTGTATAATTTAATAACAATTATTTCAATATTATACAGGAGGTTAACCTACCCCAACCAAGTAAAAGTACAACGTAAGGGATTTTCTTATCTCACTTTCAATTCCGTGAGATTTCCATTGTTCGCCACTAAATTATTGAAAGTGGTGTATTGTGTACTGCCATTTGATATATATTATCATGATTATCTTTATATTCATTTTATTATGTAAATAATTTGGTGGTTATTAAATTTTGTTCATACGACTCAGTTGATTACAACATGGTAAGGGGTTTTCATCTCACTCCTTATTCCCGTGAGATTCATGCCATATTGCCACCATCACCTTTTGTGTGGTGTATGTACTGCCCATAATTATATTCGTTGTGTAATACACTCTAATTTATGTGTATTTACATATTCATTGTATGATACCTCTTTCATGGGTTGTATGTTTCATAAGTTACCAAATTGGTAAGGGTTATTTCACAATCTCTTCATTATCCGAGGTTGTTTAAACGTAATAATCTACTGGGATCTCTTTATCATCCACATCCATGTTTCTTCAAAATGTATTTCAAAACATTTTTATTATTTACAAGAATATGGGTTAAAGTCATTTATACCCTTGTTTGAATTTTTATAAGAGGAATCTTTCCGTCGTTTTCAAAACAAGGTCCTTTTTAACCTTTTCGACAAAATTAATGTAAGAATGTTTTTTTTACTTATACGGCGGGTTCAGTTATTTTCCGCCGTTATAAAATCTTCAAAGCTTTCCTTACAATCTTATAAGAATATTTTCAAAGAAAATTTTTTATTTTATATGTCACTTAAATGATTTCAAAAATAGAAATAGATATTTCTCTAAAAAGTGTTTTGATTTCATCTATGTCAACACCCTTTGATGGATTTTACGATTATTTGAAGTTGATTTATTATGATATAAAACTTCCATATTGTAATGAAGTTTTGTGATATGTTTGACTGTGGATGTTCTATTTATATAGCATTCATGGTTTATGAGTAAAGTATTGACATTTCGTATGCTAGTTCCAATAAGAATGTTTATGTTATATTTCAACCTTTACTTCATAAGAATGTGTTGGACAAGTATGTTCCAGGTTGGGGACTGGTTAAAGTAAGCCCTCCAGGTTGGGGACTGGTAAAAGTAAGCCCTCCAGGTTAGGGACTGGTAAAAGTAAGCTTTCCGGTTTGGTCTCCGGTTATTAAAGGCACTCCGGGTTGGTGTCCGGTTATTAGAGGAACTCCGGGTTGGGTTCCGGTTACAGTTAGCCCCAAGGTCTTGGGACGAGGCCTTGACAAAGAAATTAAAGTTTATCATTATGCATTCCATCATTATGAAAGTGGTTATTGATTTTGCCTGTGATTATTCGATTAGTAGAATATCCATGTGAATAAGTAAATGGAATTATTTCATTTTACTTTTGCCATACTATGTTGAAGTTCAAGTTTAAAAGGCTTTTGTTTTAGTAATGCATTGCCTTAAATGTTTATGCTTATTTTGAATGTTCCGCTATATTGTTATCCTTACTGGGCATTTGAGCTCACCCCTTTTCTATGTTTTATTTTCCCCAGGATGTGAAGAAGTAAGTTATGAATGACCTGCAGGGATATTATGAGGGGATAATAGTGTGGACTGTGGAGACATTATGTTGTTGTAGTAGTTTTTCATTTTATGATGTAATGTAAAACTTATGAATATATCTAGTGTTTCCAAGGCTACTAAACCAATCGGTCTTTCGAGATTTGATCTTTCTTGTGATCACGCCAATGTTATGTAATAATGCACCGACTCTGGGTAACTAGGGTCGGGGCGTTACAACACCAAATTTAGGTGATTACCTACTATGCTTGTGATCTAGTATGGTCTATGACCTTAGAAATATATTTGGGGTGTGAAGTATTAGTATCAAAATTCATATATATTATTTTTCATCTATTTCTCAAGGAGAATTATAGTGGAGGAAATCAATTTTTTATAAATGAGCTTGAAAAATACTTGGTGTTAGAATGTATACATGTATCAGGAAGAGGCGACTTCATAATAATTCGTTAATTTTCTCAAAATTTAATTTAATTTTTTAGTTAATTTTGCAATCATTTTTATTTGATCCTTATTTTTTAAAATTTACAAATTAGTTCAAAACACATGTCACATGATAAAAACTAATAAAACAATCTTATATTGGTTTAAAACATTAGATAAATGTTCTATATGTCATTTGTGACATGTAATAATTAATTATATGTCAATATAACACATGATGTGGTTAGTATGTCTTGAAGTGTGTGTTTTCAATAGAAAATTGTAATTTTTTTAATAAAAAATACATCTAATAGTCAAATCAATTAGAAAATATTCGATTGTTTTCAAACATTAGTAAAATGATCCATAATTCATTTTTCACATGTAGGAATTGACCGCACATCAATATGATACCCAATGTGGTCGGTATGATGCAGAGTACATTTTTTCAATACGAAAGTTCCATTTTAGTTTAAAACATTCATCAAATAGTCAAAATTGAGCAAACAATATTGTATTTTTTAAAACATTTCAAAAATGATCCATAATTCATTTTTCACATGTAGGAATTCACCACACCTCAATCTAAGACATGGTGTGGTTTATATGACCCAAAGTATGTTTTTTCAAAAGAAATGTTCCATTTTAGTTTAAAACATAGGTCAAAATAGAAAAAACCAAGAAAATTATCTCAGATTTTATTTAAAATGTTAGGAAAATGATCATTAATTCATTTGTCTCATGTAATAATTGACCAAACATCAATCAGATGCACAGTGTGACCGGTATTATTCAAATTGTGTGGTTTGAGTTTAAAATTGACACTAATTTTAGTAATAAAGACAAGTGACGTGCTCAAAATAGAGAAAACACATTCTTATTGTTTTAATACTTTAGTAAAATGATATTTCATCCATTTGAGACATGTATGAATCAATCATACCTCAATATGATACAAAGTGTACACGTTATGACTCAAATTATGTGGTTTCAGTTTAAAATTGACATTTTTTAATGATTTGTTTCATATTTATGTTTAATTTATATCTTTATAGTATTACTATCATAATAGTTATTTTCTTATACAAGTGGATTCTTTTTCTTGAGTTTGGGTGGTTTTTTCAAATCTTCTCATTCTCAAGGTAGATTAGACTTTGTGGCTGCAACTGAGATAATGGAAAGAAAGAAATGGGTTAAGAATGTATATAGACATCCAGAAAAAGTGAATTCCGACTACTTATTTAGTTAATTTTATCACAATTTTATCTAATATTTTTAAGTTAATTTTCTTATCATTTTTATATTCTAATTATTTAGTTTTTTTCACAGATCTCTTGGGGAGTGATATTTTTCTTTGAAATGTCTGCAAAAAGTTATAAAATAGAGAACATGTTCTTTATTTTTCATCTTGTTACAAACTATATAAAGGGAAAAATACATCACATACTCAATCATCTATAGATAAATATGATACACAGTGTTCTCAATGTGACTTGAATGGAATGTTTTTATTTTATAATTTACATTTCAGTTCAAAACACACATCACATACTCAAAACTGATAAAAACATTCAGATTATTTTGATACTTTAGGAAAATGATCCATAATTCATTTTCGATGTGTAGGAATGAGCCACACCTCAATCGGATACACAGTGTAACCGGTATGACTTCAAGTGTGTATTTTTCTTTAAAATTAACATTTATTTTAGTAGAAAACTCAAGTGACAAAATAAAAACCAATAAAATATATGTGTATTGTTCTGATACTTTAAGATAATGATCAATAAGTCATTTTTGATGTATAGGAATCAGTTAAACCTCAATCTAATACATGGTTTGTCCAGTATGACTCTAAGTGTGTCTTTTTATTTAAAATTGACCTTAATTTTAATAAAAAAGACAAGTGACATACTCAAAACTGATCAAACACATTCATATTAGTTTATACTTTATGAAAACAATACATAAGTAATTTTTGATGTGTAGGAATCATCCTCACCTCAACATGATACACATTGATCCTAGTATAACTCAATGTTTTTTTATTAGTTTAAATTTTAAATTTTAGATCAAAAAGTGTGTCACTCACTAAAAACTAAGAAAACATGCTCGAATTGTCTTGATAATTTAGGAAAATGATTCATATGTCATTTTTGACATGTGGGAATCATTTTCACATAAAACTAACACACGATGTGACCATTATGACTCAAAGTGTGTGTTTCCAGTTTAAAATAAAATTTTAGTAAAAAATAAAAGTGACATACTCAAAATTGAGCAAACACATTCATATTATTGTTATACTATAGTAAAATGATCCACAAGTAATTGTTTATGTGAAGGAAACATTCATACCTCAATCTGACACACGGTGTTACTAGTATGACTTCAAGTGTGTATTTTTATTTAAAATTGATATTAATTTTAGGAAAAAAACAAGTGACATACTCAAAATCAAGAATGAGCTATCAGATTTTTTTGATACATTTGGATTTTTTTGATACATTTGTAAAATTATAGATAAGTTATTTTTTATGTATAGGAATCATCTTCATCTCAATCTAATGCACTGTATGCCTGATGTAACTCAAAGTGTCCGTTATTAGTTTAAAATTGACATTTTAGTACAAAACATGTGTCACTCACTAAAAAATGATCTAACACACTCATATTATCTCAATAATTTAGGAAAATGATTTATAAGTACTTTTTGACATTTAGAAATTAGTCTCGCATCAAATAAAAACACGATGTGACCAGTATGACTTAAGTGAGTGTATCCAGATTCAAATGACATTTTATTAAAAAAGACAATTGACATAATCAAAAATAATAAAATTCATTTATATTAATTTTATACTTTAGTAAAATGATCTATAATTCATTTTTGATGGGTAAGAATCGTCCACACCTCTATGTGATGCATGGTGTGACTGGTATGACTCTAAGTTAGTCTTTTTATTTAAAAATGATGTTAATTATAGTTAAAAGGAAAAGTGACATACTCAAATACAAGGAAACACATTCATATTATTTTTATACTTTATAAAAATGATCCATAATTCATTTTTATGTGTAATAATCATCTGCACTTTAATCTAATGCACAATGTGCATGGTATAACTGGAATTGTCTGTTATTGGTTTAAAATTTTCATTTTAGTTCAAAAATTGTTTCACTCACTGAAAACTGAGAAAAAGTGCTCGATTATCTTAATAATTTATGAAAATGATTCATAATTCATTTTTATTTGTAGGAATTAGTCTCACATCAAACTGACGCGCGATGTGACTAGTGTGACTCAAAGTACGTGTTTCTAGTTTAAAATGAAATTTCAGTAAAAAAAAGTGATATACTCAAAATCAAAAAAACAAAAATCATTCATATTGTATTGATAATTTACAAAAACTATCCACAAGTCATTTTTTGACATATATAAATCAACCTCACCCAAATCTGATGCACGGTGTGATTGGTATGACTTTAAGTGTGTCTATTTATTTAAAATTGACATTAATTTTAGTAAAAAAGATATGTGACATACTCAAAATCAATAAAACACATTAAAATTAATTTGATATTTTTATAAAATGATACAAAATTAATTTTTGATGTGTATTAATCATTCTTACCTCAATATGATATATGATGTTCCTGGTATAACACAAAGTGTCTATTATAAGTTTAAAATTGACAGTTTAGTTCAAAAAGTGTTCCACTGACTAAAAACAAATAAAACATTGTTGATCTATCTTAATAATTTATTAAAATGATTCATAAGTCATTTATGACCTATATTAATCAGTATCACTTAAAACTTACATATTATGTTACCAGTATGACTCAAAGTGCATGTTTCAAGTTTAAAATGACATTTTAGTAAAAAACACAAGTAACATAATTAAAATGAGAAAAATAATTTATATTGTTTTTATAATTTCAAAAAATGATCTGTAATAAATTTTTTAGAAATAGAAATTGAACTCATGTTAATAGGACACAAGATGTGGTCATTATGACTCCAAGTGTGTATTTTTATTTAAAATTGACATTAATTTTTGTAAAAAAGAAAATTTTCATACTCAAAACTGAGTAAACGCATTCATATTTTTTTGATACTTTAGTAAAATTTTACATAAGTCATATATAATGTGTAGTAATCAAACATAGCTCAATCTGATGTACAGTGTGACTGGTATAACTCAAAGTGTCCATTATCAGTTTAAAATTAACATTTTAGTTCAAAAAGTGTATCACTCATTGAAAACAAAGAAAACATGCTCATATTTCCTTAATAATTTAGGAAAATTATTCATAAGTCATTTTTTATGTATAATAATCAGTATCACATCAAACCAACACATTATGTGACTAGTATGACTCAAAGTATGAGTTTCTAGTTTAAAATGGTATTTTAGTAAAAAAGTGAAGTGACATACTGGAAACCAAGAAAACACATTTGGATTTTTTTGATACTTTATGATAATGATACATGAATAATTTGTGACTTTTATTAATCAACCTCAACACAATATGATTCATGTTGTTACCAGTATGACTCTAAGTGTGTCTTTTTATTTAAAATTGACATTAATTTTAGAAAAAAAGACAAGTGACATACTCAAAACTGAGCAAACATATTCATATTGTTTTGATACTTTAGGAAAATGATTCATAAGTCATTTTTTATATATATAAATTCAACTCACATGAATCTATAAAATTATATTCTTAGGATGAATCTAGGTGTGTGTTTTCAATATATAAGTTCCATTTTAGTTTAAAGCGTGCATCACATCACCAAAATCGAGAAAATGAGATCATATTGTTTTCTCATCATTTTATTTGCTATTACTTAATTAATTTTTATATCATTTTTATCTTATACTTATTTAGTTAATTTTCAAAAATATAATTCTTGAAGATGAATAAGAAATGGTGTGATATGCAAGAATTAACCAAAAATCAATCTGATATGCATTGTTCTTGATATGACTCAATGTTTAGTTTAAAATGTACACCTTCTATTTAATTTAATTATTTAAAATATTACTAATACAATATTTTATTTATTATATAGGTGAATTTATTTTCTCAAGCTGGGGTGGTTTATTCAGCAATAACATGAGCTAGGGTCGAGGGCCAAAGACAAAGGAACATTGATGTTTTTGAATATCTATGATAATTTTTACATACTCATGTAATTGTATAAAAAAATGTTTGAAATGTATATAATATATTATTTTTCTTGTATTTGTGTTTTAAATTTCATTTCATTGAAATTTTGTATTTGTGAAATGTTTTTTGTTGCTATGTGTTTTTTTTTGGTGTATTGTAACTTTAACAACGCACTGTAGTATACCCCTTTATTGGCACATTAAGTAGTGCTGATAAAGGGGTCCTTTATCAGCATTAATACATGTGAAAGGTATACTTTATCAGCACTATTGAAAGATATTATAAAGTAGCACTTTATATATGGTATAAGAAAGCTATGATGAAGAGTCCATTTATCATTTCATTTTATAGTGCTAATAAAGTGTTCATTTATCAGTTCTTTTCTAGAACTGATAAAATACCAAGGCTTTTAAACATGTTTTGGTAGTCAGTTCTTTTTGTGTGTAGTGAAAATGGCCAATTTTAGCACTATTAAAGTCTTGTTTTGTAGTATTGTGATCTTTGTGTACATATTGATGCTTAAAAACTATTTATTTTATCTACTTATGCTTCATGGATATTTGTTATGTCATATTTTTTTCTTATCAAATATGACATGTTTTAAAAAAAGGAAACCAAATGATGTTATTTATAGAAACTTATTTCTTTTGAAATTTTTTATAAATATGTTTTATAAAATAACTAATTGATTTATATGGATAGATATTTTATAGATTCCTGGTGTTATCTTACTGAGATTTAGTGCCCACACCCTAATTTTTTCATTGGTATTTTTTAGTCTTGGTTTTGTATGATACAATTAAAGGGAATAGATTCATGTAGAGGTTGTCTCTCCCAATTCACATTGCCCATCCAGAGGGTTGGAATGAGGGGGACATATAGTCATGAGGATATGTACTCATGATATACTTAGAGTTATATGTTTTTGGTCATTTTATTTTTCATTCAGACCATGTCATCCCATTGTTGGGTTTTCCCTTTTTTTTGTTGTTTTTCATATGATGTATTTTTGATATATTTTGTGATACTATGATTTTTTTAATCTTATAATATGTTTTTTAGAGGGTTAAATAACTTTAATGTTTCTTTATATGACACCCTAGTGCTTCTTTCTAGCCTATGGCAATCGAGATTGTGCTTCGAGCCTTGTGGTGGGAACATTCCAGTGACATTATTGGTTGAACTAGGTTGTATTATTATACATGTGATCTATCTTGTACTTAACAAAACATAATGGTATCCACAACTCTTAAATTATTATCATATAATAACATCCTAACCTCTAATGTTATCTAAGCCTTACTTTGATACTGACTATGATACCCCAAAATTTCACTCAAAGATCTCATGCTAATAAACACATACATTACATAATGGATTTGACATCAACTATATAAATTCATACATAACTATCAATAATTATAATATCATCAATAAATGTTGAGTTATATAAACACCAATAATCTTTTAGGTTTGGAGTTTTAGAGTGTTAGAAAAAATATTTAACTAAAAACCCCAAATGTTTCCCATCCAATGAAAAGAAAATCAATTATATAAAGAATTTTTTATTTAAAAAAAGTATTTAATATATCTCAAAAAAAAATCTATACATGACAACCATATAAAGATTTCATACATAATACTCTTCTTCATAATCCTAGGTAAAAGGAAACATAATAAGGGTGATCTCAGTCACTTGGTAAGGGGGTAGCTTATATGAGAATGTATCAAATCATAAACAAGGAATGAATAATATTTTGGAAATATGTAAGAATAAAATAATTCCATATAACTAATCACATGATCTTGAAATAAATACAAGGTTTACATAATAATATAAATAATTAAATGGATGAAAAAAAATTATTTAGTGGTGATGGAATGTGTGATGTCAGACATCTTAATATTATCATTATGTCCTCAGCCAAGACGTATTACATTCCATAAAGTGATCACCAAATACATATTATATATTATTAAGGCCTCAACCAATACATCCAATATATCATTAAGGCTTCAACCAAGACATTATTAATAAAGGGTTAGGCATACACCAAATACCCAAACTAGTTTGTCTTGTGAGACATAATGATGCATATAAAGTTTATATAATTTCATTCCCCAACCATAATTTAATAAGTACAATGCATTCACCATGTGAAATAAATTAATAAAAATACAATAAATAACCAACATTTCGTGGTAATCAATACAAAACTATTCTACAAAAACAAACATATGGTATGTCAATAATTTCCATATAAAATAAAGGGAATAACATAGTCATAATCCATCTACAGAAAGAGGGTTGATGTTATCATTAGAATATATCCATACTGAAGAATAATAAACTTTTAAGTATGTAGATATAGATGAAAATATTTTTTTAAGAGTAACACCTTCAAACGGTAACATGTATTAAGGTATCAATAATTGAATCCTTTGATGTCATGACTTACATCCCCCAAAAAAATATTATAATATAATTTCAAGGGTAATTCATTGAACATAACTCCAAAGGACATATAAATTTTATTTTAAGATGAAAATGGAAGTGAAACTATTAAAGGATATTCTAGAAAAGATTTATTAACATTTTCATAAAAAGATAAATATATTGGCCACTTTCGAAAATCATTTTAAAAAAGGTAACAAGAAAAAAAAAATTCAAACACCACTTTAAAAGAAATATGAATAATTCATCCTTGACAGAGGAACAAATTTTTTCCATATGGAATTTGTAGTGGAATATAAAATATATGATCATGAAAGGAAAATCCTTTTTAAATATTATAATTTAACTTTATTGAAGATAAAAGTAGTTAAAAGAGTAATAAATATTCCTTTATAAAAGATATAAATAAAATAATAAAGATCACAAGAGATAATCCATATTTATATTTCAAAATAATAAAGGAATCATTTTTGGAAAGAATTAATATGGACATGGAGTAAAAACATTCATTAAATAGAATGATAATTATTCTCAACAATGTTACAATTTTATGAGAAAGAAATTAATTAAGTAAGAATATTTGAATTAAAAATATCATTTTAATAAGATATTAAAGACATGATATCTTGTAAAATTTTAAATGAAAAAATATAGGTAACTGAGAAGAATGAAGTTCAAAAAGAATCCTTATAAGTAGAAGAAATGATGTTGAGTTAGTAAAATCCCTTACAACTTAGGTAGTGTATGAATTAAAAGGATATAAAATATATATTGTGAAATATAATTTTAAATAATATTATTTAAGTTTATTTATTATTAAATAATTCAATTATTTATTAATTTCACCATTTAAATTAATAATAGGTTCAAAATTTAAAAATATGCCTCAATGAAGGGGAATTGAGATGAAAACCCTTACAACTTTGGTATATTTTGAATCCAAAGTCCATGAAAGGTATAAATTATTATGGATATATAAATACATTGAATTAGATAAAAAAATATGGTTAAAAACATCAACAGTATAGTATATACACTAAAAAATAAAATATGTAGTGAATAGGGAAAATGTCTTAAATAAAGAAAATTAAGATGAGAAACCCTTACAACTTTGTTAGCCTTTAAATATAAATCCCATGAAAGATAGAACATGAGGTTAATTTTAAAATAAATTTAATTGAATTAAAAATATAACTAAAAACATATATAGGTTAGTATATACACCATTAAAATGAAACAAATGGTAATATAGAGTTTGTCTCAAAAAAACAAAAATTGACATGAGAAACCCTTACCCTAACTCTCAACTTACATAAAAGTGATTTAACCTCATATATACTAAAAATAAACATATTAATAACTTATTTAATAAAATTATTCAAATATATTACCTTTTATACTCTTTAATTGTAATCATTTATTATACATTCATTAGGTAGTTATTGTTTATTTTTATCATCGGATGTTAGTACCCTTGATTATTTTGTAAAATATTCATAATGTAAATATTGATCCTCATTCTTTAATACCAACTCCTAATTCCAATATTATTTAATGTATTTTAATATGTGTTCCATTATGATCAATAAAATTCTAATTTCATTCCATTATATTTTTATTTATGATTTGTGAAGATGAAATTAGTGACAGGATTATTTTAGGTAATTTACCGATATCAATGGATTACGTCATAATGATCATTAATTTTGTGTCAAAATTATATCAAATGATATAATTTTAAATATAATTATTAACGTGATATTTAAAAATTAAATTATTTCAATAAATATCCATGAATTTGGTGATGAAAAACAAAACACATCATCCATGGAGGCGACAATCCGCACGTAACACGAGCATTATTTTTATTTTCTAATTGTTGGTATTATTAAAATAATGCAACATTTATCATTAAAAAACCTTTATAATGTGATAAAAATAATATTTAATTAATTAATACAATTTTATAACCATTCATGAAATACTGTGGTGAAAAATGAAATACATTATTCATGGAGGCAGTGGTTTCCATGTAACACGAGCGATATTTTCATTTTTTTAATAGATGAGAGGGAGGTAAAAATGGTTATTAAATAAACATAATAAAATTTAAGTATAAAAATTATAATTCTTAAATTTTATTAGAATATTTATAATAGGTTTGGATGAGTGATATAAAGAATAAAAGGTTAGGGAGTGGATAATATTTATGATGAATACTTGATTTTTCTCTAGGAAAACTCCTTGAAAATAGAGGAATTGGGGTACTTTCTTGTAACCAAGGGATTCAAAAAGTGTAACAGGATTGTATTTTAGGTAAAATTTTCAGGTTTTCAAGATTAATTTTATGTTATGTTATGGTTTTAAGAGGTTTTAAGTGATCTTACTTTATAGGTGAAAATGAGGGAACTTTCCTTAGAAATGAATGGTGGGTGAGGGGTAAAGATGGAATCACAAGGGAGTAATGCAAGTTGGGTGAGGAAACTTTTATGATACAAGTAGGTGTTAAATTAAATTCTAAAAAAAATCTTTTATAATTCATATGGGTCAATTTAGCTTAATAATTTTTTATCCATAATATGTTACCACTTTTAACACCTATTAACTCTGATTAAATATTTACAATGGTAATTAATTTTTTTATTAAAAATATAAGATAAAACATCTTAAAAAAATCAAAATTATCAATCCAAATTTCATCTCCATTTAATATAATTAAATTTATAAATATGTTAAAATTATATTTGAAATTATTACATAATATATTGAAAATTGTTTTTCTAGAAAAATACCTTTTATACATTAAGCATTTTTTATTATTGTTTCTTATAAATTATTAATTAAATTAGTTTTAATATATTTTTTTATATGTTTAAAAATAATATTATAGTCATAATTTTATGTAGATTAATATAATTTTGTTATATAAAAATTATACAATGTTTATAAAAACAATTATTTGAAAAATAATTGTTTTGTCGTGGTAACTAATATTTACTTTGGTAAATTATTTTTAAGTTAAAAATGAAAATAAAATTATTTATAAATTTTTATACGTTGATAAAAAATGTGAAAAACAATTTATAATAATAAATTCAGAGAGTTGGTAAAAATTAATTTTAATATAAGATCAGTTAACATAGGAAAAATATAATTTTTTTTAAATCCATTTTTTGTGTAAAAGTGACTTTATTAGTCATTTAGCTATATTAATGGAATTTTATCAATTAATTTGTATAAAAATAACCTTTATTTTTCTTTAAAATTAGAAATTCTAAATGTATAAAAATAAACTTGATATATTTTATTACATTTATAGCTATATATTTATATCATTCTAACCTCTAATTATAGTACTGATTTCATAATATGGTTACTTCTATTTATACTTGATAATTCAATATCTATGTTACCATGATCATATTTTAATTATAATGTGATATTTTTCATTTAGTTCTACATTTTAACCAATCTATCATAACTTTAATGTATTATAATTTCTTGGGTGTTACAACTAGTTTCTTATTTTCTCCATAAACTAAGAACATATCCTTAGTATGCCTCATATACATGAGGATGGTATTTAATTTCATCCAATATTGGTCTCTTACGTCATCTTGATATCTTCCTACCATGTTGAATCTATAAAAAACATTTATCAAAGTACATCTCACAGTATATATGATTGATTATATTTTAGATATGTATTAGATACTTACCATTCTCTATCTCTCCTCGTGAGTCTAAGAACACATTTTCTTAGAAATATGAATTCCATTTGACATTGGAAACAATCCCCTCATGGAGTTTCTTTATTTAATCTCTTTAATATATTTTCAATGTATGTACTTTTACTTACTCAAAGAAGCCTTTTTAATCTATCATGATGTATATTGATACTAAGAGTATATACTAATTTACCTAAGAATTTTATGGAAAATATTACATTTAACCAATTATTAATAGTTTTCAAAATTGTTATATCATTTAAAATCAATAATATGTCTTCAACATGTACTATCAAGAAAAATATTACACCCCCATTAAATTGTGTTTAGACACAAGGCACTAATTAATTATTTATGAAACCAAATTCTATTATGGATTCATCAAAGTTAATGTTCCATGACCTGGATTCTTGATTTAATCCATAAATTGATCTACAATGAACCAGGATTACTGTACATTGAAATTATGTCATTTTTGTGGAACATTTCATACATTACACAAACACATGCCCAAAGGCTGTGTTAGTTTAGTGCCTTTGGAAACTTTGAAACATAAACCACTAGTACATAACACATCTACTTCTTCTCCCACCTATTTATTCATAACTATAAGCCTTTTTGATATATAAAACTTAATACATTTATTCGCATCCTGGGTAAAATAAACATAAAAAAGGGTGAGCTTAGATGCCCAATAAGGGTAAATAAGGGAGACATGTAAACATTTGTAATCATAATCATGAACATCAGGGTATGAGAATATGATCATGAAAATAGAAGATGATAACCTATATATCAATGATCCTAAACATGAATCATGGCACCAATACTGGTAGTTCATAAGACATTAATCATAGGGAAATAAATAACATAATCCATGAAAACATAACATAGGAATAAGACATGGAATTTGTGGTAGACACATAAATATATAAAAATGATTTCCATAATAGTAAATGCATTGACACTAAGGTCATATTAGAAGTATGGTTTCACACTCCATACAATCTTGGTAGTCATGTTTCACTCCCATAACCATCTTGGTAGTCATGGTTCACTCATATAACCATCTTAGTAGTTAAGTTTCACTCTCAATACTATTTTAGTGGACAAGGTCCTTTATGTCTATCTCACGAGATACAAATATTTACCCAATGAATTGGAGGGAGATATAGGTCCCACCCATATCATAATGAAATCATACATATGTGTGCCACAAGAACATATATAATTTATCATATGAGAACCCATTAAATGAAATGGGTTTCATAAACATCATGAAATCATAAAATAACCCATGGAAAGGAAATGTTTTTCCTAAATATCATTGCAAAATAAACAAAAACCATTCATAGAAATAATAAGAATGGAAAAATTAATTTATATCCCCAAGAAAACATAATTAACATTAAATAATGTTATCTTGGATGGAAACAAATTAGAGAACTCTTGAAAACAATTCTTAAAGAAAATATCCTTTCTAATTTGAAAGCATTTTTTGCATTAAATGCAAAAAAACACATTATTTGAAAATACATAGTAATAATTTAAGGTATTATTCAAGACAATAATTCATCCTAAAATAATAAAAAAATCATGTTGTATAAGTTAAAAAACATTATTCTCGTACTTTTTCGGAAAAAGTAAAAAAGTACCTCGTTAGGAAAAAGACAAAATGATTCTTTTCACACATGGGTAAAAATGACTTTAAATAATTTTAGAAGAATAGAAAAAATATTTTGGAAAATATTTTTAAGAAACATGGACATGGTGGATAAATATTCCCCAACATATACTTATATATAAATAATCTCGATTAATAATAATATATGGGAAATTAACCCTTACCTTAGGTCTGATTCCCTCCATATGTGTCACGACCCATCCCCTGGGGCCCGTGCCATGACTACACCAAACCCTCCATCCATAGGTCAAGGGCTGGCGATTAGCACCGAAGGTGTATTCCCTAAAACTGGGAAGGCATTTCCTTTATAAGTTGTAACACACACAACCAAGCACACAACAAGATACTAACTCAAGTAAACTGAATAGAAAAGAGAGTGAGTAAAGTAAGAAAAAATGGGCAAGAATACAAGCCCAACTAGAATGTACAGGGAAAACTAGATAATACAAAACAACTGAAGAAAGAGAAATATAGCTACTGGGTCATCCTCTGAGTTTCCTACCTAAAGGGTAGGTACAGATTGCCTCCATAGCACTCCACGTCTACCAGTCTCCCCTGCGTACCGACACGCCGTATGCTCCACCTATAGGCACTGTCCAGTCTTGGTACTCTCAGCCTCAGTCAGCGTTGTCTGTCGTCTGCACCAAACACAATGAGGTGCATGCATAGCCCATGTAGGGGTGAGTATAAAGATACTCAGTGGGGACCACAAGACCCTCAAGGTCTCACAAAATCCTCAAAGGATAAACCACAAAGAGAGAAAACAATTGATAACCTTACTTAGGTATATGCCCATACATATACCTAAGTTATCAAGTAAACCCATCTCAATCATGAGGAAAATACAAAGTCCAGCTCCAAAGTCCAAAGCTCAACTATTCCAAAAAGTAAGGAAAATCACAAAGGCAAGTACCACACAGGTACGCCACATGGAAGAATACCACCAAGGTATTACCACAAAGGAAAGTACCACATAGGTACGAACTCAAATCACACCAGGTATAACTTAGGTATGGTAGTAGAGATGATTAGTTATACCTACTAAATCATATTACTCTATTAATAGGCTCTCCTTATGACCTTCACAGAATCGCTAGGAGATGACCTACACATGATCGTTAGGAGCCGACCCACACAAGATCGCTAGGAGCTGACCCACAAAGGATCGCTAGGAGTAGAACCACACAGGATCGCTAGGAGATGACCCACATAGGATTATTGGAGTTGGTCCACACAGGATATCTAAGAGCTAACCCACAAAGGATTGATAGGAGCTGACCCACACAGGATCTCTAGTAGATGACCCACACATGATCTCTAAGAGCTTACCCACACATGATCTCTTGGAGCTAACCCACACAGGATTGCTAGGAGAGAACTCTTCTCTTCACAACCAGCTACTAGGTTTCCACACTAGGCTTGCTCATCTCTAGGAGTGTCTGTTCCCCAAGCCACTGGTTGATAGTCAAATTGCCATGAAGTATCATGTAGAGGTATCACAAAGAACCGTCACATCATAGGGGTCTCAACAAAATAGACGGTGCATCAACCGGACACCTGGTCTATGAGTTATAAGGATTTTAGTCCCAAGGCCCTGGTTAGATTCATGCTTGACCCAACCCAACCGACCCAAAAGAAACATTTCCAAGACACGGTGTACAAGAACACTAATACATTTTCCAAAAAGTAAACTGCGTGTAGAGATGTCATAGACCGTGACTTTAGACTCTGGGTACTTCTCGTGTATGACGGCCCATGTCATGAGGCCGGTAGTGTAGAAAAAGTAAGTACATGGTGTGTGGTATGGATTACAGGCCGTGTCTGAGTAACTGGGGTCAGCCCCGTGTACGCTGGACATGTGCTCGTACGCGGCCTCAACCCATGTACGCCAACCCATGTAACTGGTACACAGGGTAACCTGTGTTACTGGCCTCGCCTAACCGTGTGGTGGAGTACATGGCTGTGTACTCCACCTCATGTATGTGTATCCTTATGATACATTCCGAGTCTCATGTATCCACCTCTGCCATACTGCATAGAGAGTACACAGTGTCTTTGAAGTCGTGTAATTCTTCCAGTGTCTGTGTATTTCCTAGAATACACGCTAAGGTTCAAGGAAGTTTTAACATGTCATGTAACCGGGGTCACAAGTCATGTGATACCCATCTGTCTCCCAAAACCCTAGCCACAGGATGCCCATACTACATGGTGTGTTCTTCAGAAGTACACACCGTGTATTCTGGAATTTTCCAGAATCAACGCTTCTTTCCAGCACGCCTCCTGTGATGCCTCGATCTTTGTTCTAATAGTCTGATCTCTAAAAAACACAAGACTCTAGGTCGCCCTGACGTCCTGAAGTCATCTACATTGTTTTCGGGCCTCCGATCATCCCCTAAAAACATGTTTTGATCCACCCACATGAAGAAGGGTCGAAGAACGGTCTTTCCCAATCCGGTCTGATCTGTCATCCTCTATCATCGTCACACCTCCGCTAGGTCGTTGTGATGTTGGGTCTTCAATTTGGGATCTTTTCATCGCAAAAAGAACCTACAAAAATCTGTTGTTCATCGCCCATGCAGAACACGAAGAACACACCACACATGAAGAATGACGGAGGAATCGGTCCGTGTTAGTTTGGCCCGGTCCCTCAGTATTAGTTCGGTAACAAGCGGATCAAGAGGATTAATTCAACATGAGAGGAAAATTAATGTTTATCAATTAAAAACACACCCTTTTCTTGTTTGATTTTTCTACGGAGTCGCGAGGAAGTAAATGAATCATTGGGAAAAGACAGACGTCGTTGTCATCGACGTTTTCCTTGATTTTCAGTTCGTGCATCGTCTTCTTTCTTGATTCTGAAGAACATTATTCGATGGAGTTCTTTGTTCGGAGAAAATCTTCTTCATTGGCATTCTTCGTTCGAAGAAGAAGTTCTTTGTTGGCGTTCTTCATTTGAAGAAAGTAATCCTCCAAGAGTTCTCTCCTTTCCCAACCCAAAAGAAAAGAGATGCCAATATAATTTAACATAGAAAGAAATTAAGTTGGAACACACACACAATTTGGGATAATTTAGATAAGGTATTGGCACATTTAATGTCGAGGAAGCTCAAGAGGCTCCTCCACATTAAAGAGGCAGTTGGGAGGTTTCTCCCTTATTAAGAGGGGAGTTCAAGAGGTTTAAGCCTCAGGTGGTCCCCAACACCATAACCTCTCATGGGAGGTTAGTTTGGGTGGTCCCTACAATCATAACCTCTCATGGGAGGTTTAGGTCTGGCGGTATCCACTTCTCGACATCCACATAGAATAAAAATAAAAATAAAAGCTACAAAATTTTATTTTTATTTTATTATTTCATGAATATGTGAAAAGATAACCTCCACCCTTGACCTACTACGGTCGAGTTGAAGGTCTCCTTAAGTGAATACTAGCGCTGAGAGTTCAACGGTGCCCTCAGATTTCAATTCCGAGCATCAGTTTAAAAGTTAGAGAATACCGCTCGCACGTTTACTGAACATACCCGAAATAAAGTTTAGAAATTCACTCTGGGAACTCCGGGCCTCAGAATCACACACCATCAATTATCGAATACTCATAAAATTCCCATATATTTAAAAAAAATTACATGGGAATTTCAAGTATTTACATTCTCCCCACTTTAGGGCTCTACGCCCCCATAAGCCACAACTCAAACTAGGTAAACAAGTGGGGTACTGAGCTTGTATATGAGACTCCCACTCCCATGTGCTCTCCTAGAGGTTCTTGTGCTTCCAATGAACGCACACCAGAGGTATCGACTGCCCATGAAAGACCCGCTCTTGTCGATCCTCAATCTCAACTAGAGCCTCTGTAAATGTCACCCCATCGTCGATGTCCAGATCTCTATGGTCGATGACTTGGGAAGGGTCATCCATATATCTACTTAGTTGGGATACATGGAATACATCATGCATCCGGTTCAACTGAGGTGTAATAGCTAAGTGGTAAGACACCTTGTCAACTCTACCAAGGACCTGGAAGGGTCTGATGAATCTTGGATATAACTTTCCACCTTGGCCAAATCTCTGTAAACCTCATCGAGGTGAGACCCGTAGAAAGACGTGGTCACCATCCTCGAACTCCAGAGGTCTCTGTCTCTTGTCGGCATACGACTTCTTCCTGCTCTGTGTAGTCTTCATCTTCTCTTGGATGGCATTCCCTTTTTCTATGGTTGCATGTACCATCTCTAGTCCCACTAGAGCTGACTCCCCTGGGTCAGTCCAGTACAAGGTCACTCGTACAATGCCTCAAAAGTTGGCATCCCAATGGTGGAGTGATAGATGTTGTTGTACGCAAACTCCACCAAAGGCAAGTGATCCTCCCAGCTGCAACCAAAGTCAAGGAAACAAGCATGAAACATGTCGTTGAGGGTTTGAATGGTCCGCTCAGTCTGACTATATTTCTAAGGATGGAAGGTGGTTCTCAAATGAAGATGCGTCCCGAAAGTATCCTACATCCCCTTCGATAGCCAGGAAGTAAAACGTGCATCATGATCAGAGACAATCATCGAGGGTACTCCATGTAGTCGTACAATCTTCTGCCCATAGAGGCATCCCAATCTCTCTACTAAACTCTGCTCCCTAATTGGTAGGAAGTGGTCCGAATTGGTGAGTCGGTCAACGATCACCCAAATCGAGTCATGTCCCCTGGAGGAGCGTGGAAGACCCATCACGAAGTCCATGGATATCACATCCCACTTCCACTCTAGGACCTCCAAAGTCTAAACCAATCTTGCCGGTACCTGATGCTCCACCTTAACTTACTGACAAGTGAGGCATCGTAAGATGAGCTCTGCAACTGCTTTCTTCATTCCCAACCACCAGTGCTGTCATCAGAGATCCGGGTACATCTTCACTACTCCTAGATGTACCGCTATAGGGGAAGTGTGAAACTCCCCCAACACTTCCTCCTAAAGTGACACTGGTACCACGGTACTTCCTCTGAAGAGGATGACATGCTCCCCACCTTCAAAAAATCCATCAGGTGCTAGTCCTGTGGATATCTGAGCACGTTGGGTCTCACAGTCAGTGTCCCCATGCTGTGCCTCCTTGATTCATTAAAGATGTGGGGGAGTGACTATAAGATACTGGAGGAAAGTTTCTCCATAACGTTCCACGAAAGATGTCTACAAAGCAGCTAGCTACTCCACTGCCTTGATTAACAGCTGTATACAAGACCTCCTACTGATTGCATCTATAACAACATTCCCCTTCCTAGGAGTATAGACTATATTGAATTCATAGTCCTAGAGTAACTCAATCCAATGTCGATGTCTCAGGTTCAGGTCCTTCTAAGAGAATATATACCTAAGACTCTTGTAATCATAGTACACTGTAACACATTCTACCATCAGATAGTACATCCACAACTTCAAGGCGAAGACCAATGAAGCTAACTCCAGGTCATGGGTAGCATAGTTCTTCTCTTGTTGTCTCAGCTATTAAGAACCATATGTGATCACTGCTCGCTCTTGCATTAGGACACATCTGAGTCTGGTCCCTGATGTGTCACAGTATACTACATACCCTACGCCTTCCTCTATAAGCCTCAAGATAGGGGCACTAGTTAGCCTCTGCCTCAGCTCCTGAAAACTCCGCTGGCATTTATCCGACCAAACGAAGGGTTGCCCCTTCTTTGTCAATGTTGATAGTGGTTCTACAAATCTGGAGAATTCTAGAATAAACCTTTGGTAGTATCTTACCAAACCCAGGAAACTCCATACCTCTGTCACACCCATGGGTGGCTCCCAAGAAAGTACCACCTCAATCTTCGCTAGATCCACTTTAACTACAGCCTCCGAGATGACATGTCCCAGAAAGTGATCCTCTCAGATCCAGAACTGGCACTTTGAGAGCTTACCATAAATATGGTTCTCTCAGAGTGTGTCCAGAACTATTGGAAAATGATAGGCATTCTCTTCCTCATTATCCGAGTAGATCAGAATGTCGTCGATGAAAACTACAACAAAGTGATCAAGTTATGGCTGAAAGATCTTGTTCATGAGTCCCATGAACACTGCTGGAGTGTTGGTTACACCGAATGGAATAACCAATAACTCATAATGGTCGTACCAACATCTTAATGTTGTCTTTTGCACATCCACATCTTGCACTCTGAGCTGGTGATAGCCTGGTCTGAGTTCTTTCTTCGAGAACCATTGTTCTCCCTTTAGCTAATCAAAGAGGCCGTCAATCCTCGAGAGTGGGTACTTGTTCTTCACACTCACATGATTCAGGTGTCGATAGTCAACACAAATTCTCAAGCTCCCATCCGCCTTCTTGGCGAACAAAATCAGGGATACCCAAGGGGAAACACTGGGTCAGATGAATCTATTCCCCTGAAAGTCCTCTAGTTGTACCCACAGCTCATGAAGCTCAGTAGGAGCCATCTGATATGATGGTGTAGATATCGGTGTCTTCCAGGGGTATAGGTCAATGTAAAATTCCATCTATCTGTGAGGAGTTAGACCCAAAACATCATTAGTAAAGACATACACATACTGGTCCACCAATACAGGATAAATCAGACTCTCCACATCAACCGCTCCGAGGGTAATGTTATCCAACCGATGAGTGATCGGGTGCACCCTTTTCCGAGCAAGTCTATCCTATGCTGCAAAGGCTCCCTTCTCACCGGTGAAGGTAAAACTAGTACCATCCATGTGGACACACCGCACTTTGTTCCTAATACAGTAAATCTGAGCATGGAATGTAGATAACTAGTCCATACCCATGATGACTTCGTAAGGCCTCGACGCCGCTACTAGGAGATCCCAGCCGAAGCTCTCACCTCCTAGAGTAAGCTCACACTATCGGAACCAGTGCGTAATCATCAAATATGCTCTCATAGGAGTATCTAGTCGTAAGGATCGATCCAACGGCTCCATTGGAATCTCTAAGCTCTGAACGAGGTTAGTGAAAATAAATAATGACTGGCACATGTGTCTATAAGTACTAAAACTAAGGTGGAGTAGACAAAAATCGTACCTCGTATCATCTCTTGAGCGCTGTAATCATATGGCTCAGCTGCCTGGAGCTGAGCTCGCCCCTATCCATCTGCTCCCTAGGGTCAGGGTGGACCTCCTAGTGGTGGTAGAAGTAACATCTAGAATCTTCTCCCACATCCTGTTGCATGGCCAGCTCCTATGCCACGTCTGCCTGCTCCCTGTAAACCTCTTTAGTCGAATATCTATCTCTTTTTGGGAGGTCCTTCGACTGTCTTCTGATCATCCGTACAGTTGGTCAGACAGTCACGAACTATATGACCCTACCCGCTGCATGTGTAACACTACCCGCTCCTGGAATGTCTATCTCTACCTTGGGTACCTCGCACAACCAACTCTGAATCCAGTGATCATCCACCTGTAGGTCTAGTCCTCTTGGACCTCTCTGACGTCTTTCTGCTGCCATCTACAGAAGACTCCGCTACGTGTTGTCTGGTGGTGGGTCTCACTGCTGGTGACTGCTCAGCAAGGAAACTCTACACTAAGAGGGCTCTCTCTAACACCCCCACCTGTGTTGGGATGCTAATAGAAATCATCGATTCCCTAATCTCTCTCCTGAGCCCCTGCTCGAAAGTTTTGGCCCTGAAGAATGATTCACGCACCATATATGTAGAGTAGCGCGAGAGGTCAGTGAACCTCGTTGAGTAATGAGCTACATTTATGCTACCCTACTGTAGATGAAGGAGATTCTATTTGTGCATTGTGTGAATAGTCGCTGGTACAAACTCTGCCCGAAATAGGCTCTCGAAGTCTGCCCAGTGAAGCGTCACCTCATCGTGAACATGGAGCATCCAACTCCACCATCTTCCTGCTATTGCCTATAGAAGGCTATCGGGAAGGATTACCATGAGTTCAGCTAGTGTACTTACAAGTTGAAAGACTCTCACTATAGCCTCCAGCCAATCCTCATCCACCTGTGTGCCCATATCTCCCATAAACCTAGGTGGCCTCTGGCACTGGAAATTGTGAAACGTGCTCAAGCGACGTGCGCTCTATGCTGCTGGGGCTAGTGGCATCGGTGGCCCAACAAGTAATAGTACCATTGGTGCCTCTACTGGAAAAGAGCCATGTACCGAGGCATCATTGCTCAGTAAGCTATCAGTGCATGCCACTCTCGAAACCCAAGATGGCTGTCTGCATGGAGGCATCCGGAAAAGAAACAGGTGTATCGTGGTCAATAAGTTATACCTGGTGAGCCGGCTTAAGAGATAACAAAGAAAAATCTTGGAAACACACATGCAATCATTGTTTATGTGTACTGAGTTGGAAATTAGAAGTCAGGGTCCTGGTGTATGGATACATCGGTCGCCGCACCAACACTGGATTCTTTAAACTGATAAACACACTCACTAAACTTAACACCATTTCTGTTAAAATAAAAATCATATTCCTCTGTTCTGTGGTAGATTCGACTTCTCTGATACCAATTTGTCCCAAATCGTCCCCCGGGTCCCGTTTTGTGACTACCTCAAACCCGCCTTCCATAGGCTAGAGACTGGAAACCTGCACCGAAGGCATGTTCCCTAAAACTGGGAAGGCATTGCCTTTATAACCTATAACACACACAACTGAGCACACAGAAAGATATGAACTCAAGTAAACTGAATAGTAAATAGAGTAATATCAGTAAGTAAAAAGGGGCCAGAATACAAGTCCAACTGGAAATTACAGGGAAAATTGGATAGTACAAAACAACTGAAGAAAGAGAAAGATAACTATTGGGTTGTCCTCCGAGGTTCCTACCTGAAGGGTAGGTACAGATCACATCCTCCGCACTCCATGTCCACCCATCTCCTCTGCGTACCAACACGCCGTATGGTCTACCTCCGGGCACCGTTCAGTCCTATAACTCTCAACCTCAGTCATCTATTTCCATCATCTACACCAAACACAATGAGGTTCGGGCATAACCTGTGTTTGGATGAGTATAACGATACTCAATAGGGACCCCGAGACCCTCAAGGTCTCACAAAATCCACGATGGATAAAACACAAAGAGAGAAAACAACTGATAACCTTACTTAGGTATATGCCCATACATATACCTAAGTTATCAAGTAAACCCATCTCAATGATGAGGAAAACATAGATTCCAAATCCCAAGTCCAAAGCTCAACTGTTCCACAAAGGAAGGAAAACCACAAAGGCAAGTACCACATAGGTTTTACACACGTAATAATACCACCAAGGTATTACCAAGAATTAAAGTACCACACATGTACAAACTCATCTCACACCAGGTATAACTTAGTTACGGTAGTAAATATGGTTAGTTATATAATCTCAATCATCTTACTTTTTCAAAAGGCTCTACTGCTAACCTAAAAGGAATCACTAGGATCTGGCCCACATAGGATCGCTAGTAGCTGACCCACACAGGATCATTGGAGATGACCCACACAGGATTTCTAGGAGCTCACCCACACATGATTTCTAGGAGATAACCCACATAGGATCGCTAGGAGCTAACCCACACAGGATCGCTAGGAGCAGACCCACATAGAATCGCTAGGAGCTGACCCACATAGGATCACTAGGAGATGACCCACATAGGATTGCTGGAGCTCACCCACATAGGATCGCTAGGAGCAGACCGACACAGGATTTCTAGGATCTTACCCCCACATGATCGCTAGGAGCTGACCCACAGAGGATTTCTTGGTGCTGACCCACACAGGATCGCTAGTAGCTGACCCACATAGGATCGCTAGGAGAGAACCCTTCTCGTCACAACCAGCTATTAGGTTTTCGCACTAGGCTTGATTGTCTCTAGGAGAGTCCCCTCCACAAGCCACTGATTGATACTCTAACTTCCACGAATTCTCATGTAGCAGTATTACAAAGGACCGCCACATCATAGGGGTCTCAACAAAATAGACGGTGCACCAATCGGGCGCCCGTTCTATGAGTTATTAGCCTTTTAGTCCTGGGGGGCCGGTTGGATTCAGGCTTGATCCAACCCGACCAACCCAAACAAAACATGTCCAACACACATTGGAAAAGGATACCAAGCAATTTTACAAAAATTAAAAGGTGTGTAGAAAAGTCACACACTGTGTCTTCAGACTCTGGGAACTGTCCGTGTACGACGGGTCGTGTCGTGAGGCTGGTCGTGTATAAAAAAGTACATGGCGTGTAGTATTGATTACACATTGTGTCCGAGTAACTGGGGTCAGACCCGTGTACGTTGTCCATGTTCTCGTATACGGACTCAACCCATGTACCCCAACCTGTGTAACTGGTACACGGGGTAACCTGTGTCACTACCCTTGCCTAGCCGTGTGGTGGAGTACATGGTCGTGTACTCCACCTCTTGTCCGTATATCCCTAGGATACACGCCGAGTCTCATGTTGCCTCCTCTTCCATGTTGCGTAGAGAGTATGCATCATGTATTTGAAGCCGTATAACTCTTCTTGTGTCCGTGTATTTCCCAGAATACACACTGAGCTTCGGGGAAGGTTTAACACGTCCTGTGACCATGGTCACACATCATGTGACTGGGGTCACACATTGTGTGATACCCGTCTGATGCCCAAAACCCTAGCCATAGGATGCCCATACTACACATCATGTTCATCAGAAGTACATGTCATGTATTCTGGAATTTTCCAGAATCAACGCTTCTTGCCAGCATGCCTCCTGTGATGCCTCAATCTTCGTTCTAACGATCTGATCGCCACGAAAATCTAGACTCTAGGTCTCCCCAAAATCTTGAAGTTGTCTCTATTGTTTTCAAGCCTCCAATCAGCCCCAAAAAACACATTTTGATCCACCCGCATGAAGAACGATCTTTTCCAATCCGGTCTGATCTATCATCCGCTATCGTCATCGCACCTCGGGTATGTGGTTTTGATGTTGGGTTTTCAATTTGGGATCATTGTGTATCAAAACAAACCCGCAACAATCTATTGTTCATCACCCATGAAGAATGTGAAGAACAAACCACACATGAAGAACGGTGGAGGAATCGGGCTGTGTTAGTTTGGCCCGGTCCCTCCGCATTCATTCGGTAGCAAGTGGATTAATAGGATTAATTAAACATGAGAGGAAAATTAATGTTGATCAATTCAAAACACACCCCTACCTCGTTTGATTCGTTGACGGAGTCGCGGGGAAGTAGACGAATTGTTGGGAAAGGATGGACGTCGGTGTCGTTGGTGTTTTCCTCGATTGTAGATTCGTGCATTATCTTGTTGATTAATTCTGAAGAATGTTCTTCGATAGTGTTCTTCATTCGGAGAAGAAGTTCTTCATTGGCATTATTCATTCAAAGAAGAAGTTCTTCGTTGGCGTTCTTCGTTTGAAGAAAGTATTCTTCCAAGAGTTCTCTCCTTTTCCAACCTAAAGGAAAAGCAATGCCAATATAATTTAACTTAAGAAGAAATTAAGTTGGCACACACACACAAGTTGGAAAAATTAAGGTAAGGCGTTGGCACAATTAATGTGGGGGAAGCTCAAGAGGATCATACACATTAAAGAGGGAGTTCAGAGGTTTCTCCCTCATTAAGAGGGTAGTTTAAGAGGTTTAAGAATCTGGTGGTCCCCACCATCATAACCTCTTATGGGAGGTTTAGGTCTGGAAGTCACCACTTCTCAACATCCACATGGAATAAAAATAAAAATAATAGCTACATAATTTTATTTTTATTTTATTCTTTCATGAGTATGTGAAAATCTAACGTTCATCCTCTACCTACTGCGGTTGAGGTGAAGATCTCCTTAAGAGAATATCGGCGCTGTGAGTTCAACGGTGCCCATGGATTTCAATTCCGAGCACCGGTTTAAAAGTTAGAGAATTATGCTCGCATGTTTACTGAATGTTCCTAATATAAAGTTCAGAAATTCACTCCAGGAACTTCGGGCCTCAGAATCATGCGCCGTCAATTTTTGTGGACTCGTAAAATTCCCATATATTTAAAAAATACATGGAAATTCCAGGTCTTTATAATACATGTATGAAACTCATGTATAATGGTTTTAAACATATTATTAACTTATACCAAAATAATAATAATATTTATTATATCATATATTATTCATTTATGACTTTATATTACCCATTTATTAACAATTCCAAGTTAAAACAACGTTTTGGATAATAACCGCTTTGTTTATCGTACGTGTTTTAACTTGTTATTATTGATTATATTACATAGATAATTATTTAATTACTTCCATAATATAAAAAATTCTTTTTATATCATATTTATTTAATATATAAATATATATAAAATATATATACATGAAATTAAATCCACCGTTCATAGAGATGGTAAGTCATACATACGCATGAATGCTATTTCTGTTTTCTTATTATAATGAATGGAAGAATGTAAATGAAATATATGTATATATATATTATTAAATTAGAATTATTAAATTATATATATCATATTTATTCATTATATAAATTTTTTGTAATCATTCTTGAAATTTTTAACGTAGAAGATGAATCTCATCGTGTTGTGGAGACGATAGACCATACGTACGCATGAGTGACGATATCATTCCCTTAATTGTGAAAAGGTATGGAAGTGGATTGTATAGATTTTGTTCTAGAATCAATATAATTTTATAATCATCATATATAATTATTATTTCCATAATTTTACTCATCCAATTAAAGTGGTGATGAAAAACATATTACACCACAGCGTGGAGACCGTAAGTCGTACGTACGCACGTGTGGTACTTTAATTTTTCATAGGATGTATAAAAGGCGGAATATGGTTTCTCCATAATCATAATGAAATATCATAATATAGTTGATACTGTATTCATTACTTTATAATGTAATCAACACATGAAGAGGAAGTAGAAGAAGAAACAATTTTGAAAGAGTCGGTAAGGAGATTTCCTCTTCTTCGATGATCTCCTCTTAGGGATAATAGAGATGGTCTTTTGAGAAGATCATACCTTCTATAATGTTACTATAGAAGTTGATAAGTAAAATGGTAAGGGTAGGGTCAATATTGATTGCTCAAGGTGGTGTGAGGAAGTGAGGGAGAATATTCCATTTTATAATTGTGGTGAGGGGCACTTTTTGGAAATCCTCAAAATATTAAAATATAATAAGGCTATTTCAGAGCCAAAAACTTCCAAATGAAATATAAATGAATGGGGTGTGACATTTTCGACCATATCTTATACCCTTTGTGATTATTTATCATATTTGGTTATTTTTAAATAATTTAATAATATATTTATTCAATAAAATATCATTATTTTTAAATTGGATACTATTCATTTAATTTGTCTTTAAATACATCACAAAAAAGTTGGAATTTGAATCTAATGGTTTCAAAAATATCTAATATATCTTATATATCTATAAAATTGGTTATACATTTTGATTCATCCAAAATATATAAAAATTAATATTATTAAAATTAATTATTTTATTTTTCTCTTAATTAAATAAATATTATTTTAAGATTGAAGAAGCATATAAGGTAATTATATAATTTATAGAAATTCAAAATAAAATTACATAATGAAATTAATTTAAATATAATGAAAATACACATTTATATTCATTCATAGATTGATTTAGTCCCTATGTAGACATATAAAAGATATTAAATACAAGAGAGTGACATTTTGTAACTATCTTTGACTTTAAATAATATATAAGTTATTTTCATGGACTAGTGTCCATCAAAAAACTTCAATTAGATATTAAGTTGATAAGGGTTGAATCCTCATAATCCAATAATATTTCGATAAGTTTTAGTTTTATTTCAAACCTTATCATTCTTGATTTACCCTTAATTAATCTATTATAATTTTAATTATGGTAGCAACATTTTAAATATAAAGAGGTTATAAATTATTACTTATATGGGGTCAATTGTCCATAAATAGAAAATTTATGAAATTTAAGACCTTATAATATTATCATTGATTTTTTTTTAAAAAATGATTTTAATTAATTTAATAAAATATTATTTTTTAAAAATATCATTATTGCCAATTTTGACACTATTCACAATTTTGTCTTTAAATAAAATCCAAACAGAAATATAATTTCGAAACAAACCATTTAAGACCATGTCACAGTCACATATAAAATTCGTGGAGTACCATAATTAATTCAAATTATATTTATTTTAATACTTTTAATATCTTTTAATTGATCTTTTATTAATTATATAATTATTGTATCATCATTGTGTCACCATTTAAGTTAATTATTTTATCACTAAAAATTATAAATAAATTATAATGATATAGATAAAAAATTTATCTTTCAAATGACTATTTATAGTCAAATTTATTTTCTCTATAACTCTATATTAAAAAATTTATAGTTATTAAAAAAAATATGAGTATGAAATTTTTAACTTATCCTTAAATAAAATATAATAAATTCCATATTATTACCCAGGTGGCTTAAAATGTTATAATTTCATCCTAATTTTGATTTTAGTTAAAACCCACTTATCCAATTTAATTGGAACAAATTTTAGGGTAATATTATAATATTATAATATTATTTTTACCTTTAATTATACAATTTACCCTTAAGTGTAGTAAATAAAAATTTACTAAAGTTACTATTCATAATATCCAAAATATTAAGTTGATCCTATTATACTCTATATATCATAGTTATTACAATTATGTATGTATTTTTTTCAAAAATTAATTCACTGAAGTGGAAAAATTAAGTTAAACTTTAATCCCGCAGATGTGGCAAGAAGCAGTTAAAAATAATATTAAAAAGTTAAATAAGTTTTTTATATCTAATTTTTATATAAAAATTATTCCAATGACCTATATTGGATTAATATATGTATAAATGATCTATTGAGACTTTAAAAATCAACATAGTGCATAATAATTCTTTAAATGAAAAAGGTAGTTTTTAACTACAATACAGTATTTTTCACTATTCATTGGAAAATGAAACTTCATAGAAAAATACTAAAAATTAATCCTATGTTAATTTTTACATTAAAAAATTAAAAATTGATTCTTATTTTATAAAATTCAATTTCTAATAGTTTTTAAAATTAATTTTATTATTATTCACAGAAGGACATAAAAAGCAATTCCTTTAAGAAAATGCTATTTATAAACATATAAAGACTTTACCAAAAAGTATGTTTTATATATGTGAAGACATTTAAAAATTATTTTTTACTATTAAAATTACTATTTTTAATGAATATATTATAACTATCTCATTTAAATAATTATAATAGTAAAATTTTGTTTCATAGAAACTTAGTGTTGCATGTAACACAAGCCAGGTCGGTGTTACATGTAGTGCGATCATAACTTGGTGTTGTGTATAACATAATTCAAACATAGTTTTTTTATATAATAACAAAAATCTATATTCATTGTTGAGTAAAGTAAAAATATCAAAAAGACTAAATTAATCTGAAAAATTAAATTCACAAAATCTAGGGGTGTTACTAGATCTTTGCATCTTACATACCTTATTTTCTTTATTTAGAGTCCCAAACCACTCTTGTTGTGTCATATAAACATATTCGTAAATATTATCATTAAGGAAATATGGTTTTACATCCATCTTCCAAATATAATAGTCATGGTAATATGATATGTAAAGTAGAATTATGATGGATTTCATAATAGCAACTCGTGAAAATGTTTCATGATAGTTTATACCTTCATATTGGATAAATCATTTTTCAAGAATTCATTTCTTATCATTACTAAATCATATATCCATATTCAATTTCTTCATGAAAAACCATTTGCAACCAATGTTCTCTACATCTACTGGAGGATCTACCAAAATCCATACATCGTTTTGGTATATGGAATCCATTTCAGAATTGATTTTATCTTTCCACATAAAATATTATTTACAAATTGTTGATTCTGTGTACATTTAAGGAACAATATTATTTTCTCACAATTATTTATCATTTTTGGTAATAAGAAAATCATATCTTTCGTGTTCTCAAACCTCTCTGGTACTCCTACATAGTGTCCCAAACCAACCTATGATTCTGCTAACCTAAGAACCCAATATATCCCATGAAATGGAAAGAAGATAATTCTAGATCCTCATAGGTAGTAAACTAGTGTGAAGAATCAATATAAGCACTACTGGTAATGATTTCTCCTGATAAAATGATAATAAACATGAAACTATACCTTAGAATTCTTTCATGACCATTCTGTGTTTTGAATGTTCACGCAAACCAAATATGACGTTTCAATAAATAAATGGAAAAAAACAATTAATAACAAAAAATAAATAAATAAAATATCAAATTAAAATAGAATCTACCTCATTAACTTTGTACATTGTGAAAGGTCACCCGAGCTGACACCCTAAGACTAAATGCTTCAACCTAAAAATAATTGAACTAATCCTATAATATATAGGTATAAGTTATAATCCATGTAGGTAACCTACCCACACCAAATGCATAATAATTAAATATAAATATTTTACATGCTATTTTATTAATATATCAATAAAATTAAATTTTATTTTTTTACTAAAATAAATCATATATGATCATAACTTGGATCAACTTAATTTAAGAAAAAGGTTATCCTATTTATTTATTAGTATACTTTGATCATTTAGAAGGGTTATGATATCAAAATAAAAGAATGTATTTTAAAATTAGGATCCTTAAAAAACAACCACTTTTATAAATATAAGAAATATCCAATTTTTAAATTTTCATCAAGAGCATTAAAACAAATAAAACTTTACTCATAGATTTAAATAAACTTTCATATCTGGTATGAAAAAATAAATAAAAAATGAATACATTAAATAATAAAGTTAAATAAATGGTTGAATGTACACAATAATAAAATATGCTCAATAAGGGTAAATAAAAAATTAAAAATAAAAAGTATATATATCTAAATGTAATAAAATAAGGAAAGAAATAAGCATCAATGGAAAATAAAATAATTACAAAATAAATCCAAAAGAAATAACATCATGGGGATATTACTAGATATATTATGGTCACAAAAACCTAATACCCTTGTAATATCTCACAATCTAAAAAATTAATATCAAATTTCACATTTAAGAAGCTAAGGAGTACATAACCTTGGTCTAGAAGCATAGTGACACCTGAATACAACACCAAAACAAAGTCCAATACTACTAAAGATTATAGACCCTTAGATTAGCAGTGTGGTGACACCTGACCATAGCACCAAAATCATATTATATCATTCCTAGAAATGTTTATCCAATGTGGTATAGTACAAATTGAGTACTTAATCCTAGTCTTCCCTACCTAGGTTTATAATTCTCCCATTACTAATTAATCGAGGTGAGTATCCTAAAATAAGAAATCAATCACATAATATTTCAACAATGTTACAAAATTCCACTCAACCATTTTTCTAAGAGAAATCATATTCATTTCAACAAATCCAATTCACATCTCAAAATTTATAAACATATACCCACATGAATAATATGCCTCAATCCCAACTATTTTATTACGTTCCAACTAGGCCTATAGAAACATTATTTGGAAATCAAATAAAAAAGTATTTTATTAAAAACTAAACAATAAAAAAATTCTTTAAATTTTTTTGAAGGTATTACACTCTCTGAAATATAAAACACAAAACCATCCTTAGTTTCTAATACCCTTTTTCAATGAAAATAGATTCCTCCTTTTCAAAATTTAGAAGATGTAAAATATCCCTCTCTTTATTAATGAATTTATTTAAAAAACTCAATTTATTTTATAAAACACTTCAATTACACAAAATTTATATAAAAATAATTCATAAACATATACACATGAAAACCCCCTCATTACATTAAATAAAAGAAGAAAAGATACCAATATTCTAGTGGGTCTAATTATATACTATGTTTATAAATTTCCATAATTTCAAGTGTGATTTAAAAGCAATAAATCAATTAAATACTTTAAATTTTTTTGTTATTAATGGATCCACCTACCTCAAATTATGACCCACACATATATTCCAATATCTAAGAAACCTTAATAAGGTCCTTGAGAACATATGGCAACCATAAACTCTACTAAAATAAATAAATAGATCATCCAAAACCAAAATCCTATAATGGAATAATAGATTCTAAACATATCATATGAAATTATTTATGTTCAAAAAAACTATAAAAGTGACAAATATTCTAGTGTGATTAATTATATACTATTTTTACACTTTTCAATAACTTTATGAATGATTTAAAAGCAAGAACAAAATGAAAGTATTTAAAATTACATGTTATGCATGGAGATACTTTCCTCGATTGATGACTCGCACATTGATTACAAGATTGTAGACACCTTCCTCAAGTCCCCAACTACATATCCCATCCAAAAATTCTACTAAAATAAATAAAATAATCATCTAAAACTAAAATCCTACAATTTAATAATCAACACAAAACTTACCAGATGACATGACATAATCAAACCATAAGTGGTGAGGTGCGGTCCACTCACAACATGAACCAAGACCAAATACATGAAAATACCTAATTAATTAACTCAAAACAATACCCAATTAAATACAAAATATCTAAAAATATTAAATGAATATGTAGAGAGATATATTGTAATATAAATAATTAATGAAAATATAAATTTCCCCTCTTGAGACCTGGTTTACATGTCGCAAGAGAAAATCCAAATAACTAGAACATGAAATACAACTTTAATTTAATCTAGACAAAAAAATATTAATTATATAGTGATGAATCCTTTTAAAAATATTACTTCATGATTTTAATATAAATATATAATAAATACAACCAAAGGATCGATAGGCCCAGTGTCTTTGGAAGAAAATTTATGTAAAACATTAACATGAAACTAAAATTAAACATCCTTATTTAAATCTCCACAATGTGCTCATAAATCCCTTAGAGATCTTAAAACTTAATAGGAAAAATTAGGGAAATATAAAAAAAGTGAGCTAAAAAATACAGTAAGGGAACAACATGATAATGAAGCATAATATGTGAGTCAAATGGCATAGTATGATATCATAAAAGATAAGTATCAAGAATAATCTCATGGGATCATGAAATAAATAGCATGGTATCATATGATCATGGAAAATGGGAAAGTGGAAGAAACATAAAACATTATAGAAATATAAGTTATGTATAACTTCCAAAACAACATCACATGGTGGGTAGAGTTCCATCATGGATTAGGTTCACTCCTTAATCCCATACATAATGTCTCATGAGACAAAAACATTACCCAATGCATTGGAGTGATATCTAGGAACAGACATCATAAAATTTTATTTATTATGTTTTCCCCAAAAGTAAATCAATCATAAGTCATAAACATATGAATTACCCATGAAAATAAATGGGTTTCATAGTCTTTCCTCATAAAATAATCAAAATATATTTATTAATGTAGGAATCTAAGAAATGAACATAAGGTATGTATTACCCAATCAAAGGAAGGTAGAATAATCTAGGTATATATGTGAGATATATATATATACATAGAATTTAGAATCATTCCATAACATTAATGAGTGGGAGAAATTGATTTAGAGATAGAAAGTTCATAACCCAAAGAAAAAAGGATGGTTCAAAGAGATCCATTAACTTATATTCTATAATTGTTCTATACTTTCACTTAACATCATTTATAATAAAATTAGAATAATAAACTACTTAAATAATAAAATTTAATTTATATATTTTATTTACTCTAAATTTATTGTGTTTTTTATAACCATTTCAATGAGATATAATTACAAATTCTACTGTTCCAATGGTGTTTGTTTCATGGTTCCAAGGTCGGATCACTTGTGGATAATTATTGATGTTCTTATAAAAAGATAATATATCTATTGAGTTGAAATTAAATGTTATTCATATCATTTTATAAACATAGATGTTCCCAAATATTCTTTCTTGTTTTGATATATGGATGATTCACTTAATAAAAATGTTAACGTTATATGGTTAGTTAATTTAGGTAATTTTATCGACCATCACAAACTAGATTCATTTTATATAATTAAATGATTATTAAAACATTCAAGAACTTTAAATTAGTAATATTATAATTATTTTATTCATATTTAACCATTATAATATTTTTATAACCATCTTTGAAGGTGGTGGCAAAAAATGACGTGTGTTGTTCATGGAGGTGGTGAACCAACCATATTGTTAACAATGTTTTCAAGTAAGAAACAAAAGAAGGGAGGCTAGAGGATGAATATTACATTAACACAATAACATTATATTATATTTATGATATTGAAGTAATTATTACATTCTTTATGAGGGATTATAGGATAAGGTATAAGAATAAAGGAATCTAAAAGAGGTTAATAGAGAATATTACCTTTTAAATGTCATCTCCTTGAAATACTCCTTAAAGCACGTGAAATTGGTATTTTTGTTATAATAATAGAAATAAGACATGTTTGAGAGTATTGGTAAGGTAACTTTTCAAGATATATGTATTATAAGTTGTTAGTAGAATGGGTTTTGAGGTCTGTTATTTATAAGGAGAGGAGAGGGGTGTTTTTTAATATTATATCCATTAGTTCATTATTTAAGCTCAATAATATCAATAGTATTTATTATTGCCTCTATATAATGTAAACGGTCCATGTGAGTTTGAAATAATGGGTTCTTACATCATCCATTACTCAAAAATTCATATATATAGCTTATAATGTTAAATATCGTATTTTACCATATTTAACTATTCACTAAAAATTTTACTATTTTAGAAAAAAAATCACAGTAAACATTTTTGGGTGTTAAAATTAAAAATAATAAATCTATTTTATGAAACTAAGTTTCTATATATTATAAATTTAATTTTTAAATAAATCCCCCATTTATTTGAAAATTTCTAATTTAAATATTATGATCAGTTTTTAGACCCTTTGAAAAGTTACTCATTATCTCATAAAATTATATTATCATTAAAATAAAATATAATAATAATTCATAAATCCATTTTATGAAAATAATATTTTTTAAATTTTTATATTTATTATAAAGTTTTAATAAAACATTTATGTTTTAAAAAAAATAAAAAAATCTTAATTTATCATTTTTTAAACATTTATTTACTTGTATCATGATATAAATATATCATATTTTAATTTTATAAGATACCTACACTTTATTTTACTCTTAAATTGGTTATTGTTCTATTTTAATGGTCACATTAGTATTTATAATGGCCATATGTTATTTCAATGGTTATGTTACAATTCCAACAATCAGATTACTATTCAAATGGTCAGATTTGTAACAATTATATGGGATCCCTAATTTCTATAAGTACCTCCCATTTTATTCATTATTAATTCACTTATATTTTCAATCAATGTTATATATATATATTCATTTTCAATGTGAATATTTCATTACTAATATTTTAATTTATTTCTACAGTTTTTTTCATCAGTAAAGTTATTCTGGTGGATCGAGCATATCCAAATTTTCATATTTTAGTTATTTTATTTTTTATTTTTTATCCCATTGAAATATTTTCAATTATTATGAACATTTTTATTTTATAAATTTAATATTAAATTTAATATAATAAAATTTTGTTAGTTTCATCATGTAGTGGATGACGTATTTATAAAACAAGAAGGGAAATACCATTGATAGAATTATAGTTCATTACATTATTCCCCTCTTAAGAAATTTTCCCATTTAAATTTCTTTTCACATACTAAAGGTAAAAATAGGTTAGGGTACTTTTGCTTCATGTATTTCTCTAGTTCCCATGTCACCTCTAAGTACTTTGACAATGTGGGTTGACTTTTTACATAAAACATTATTTGTAAGGTCTAAGATATTATTTGGATGTTCTTCATAAGAGAGATCATTTTACCACCTATGAATTCAATACATGTGAGGGATTTAGTACGTACTTCCTCATGAGGGATACATAGAATACATCATGTACTTGAGAAAGGGTTGGAGGGATGTCTAGTTGATAGGCCACAACTCTAATGATATCGAGAATCTCAAATGGGTAAATGTATATGGGACTTAGGTTTCCCTTCTTCCCAAATCTCATTTCTATCTTCCATTGAGATATTCATAGGAACACTTTATATCTAACTACAAACTATAGGTCTCGCCAGTAATTTTTATCATAACTCTTCTTTTGACTTTGATTAGCCCTGATGTACGAATTAATGGTCTTAAAATTTTCTACCACTTCCTTAACCATTTTAGGTCTGTGTAGATTGTGCTAACCAGATTTATCTTTTCACATATGTGTTCTATATAACTTCCGATAAAGGGATTCATATGGAGAAATTTTGATTCTTGAGTGAAATATTTTATTTTATGAGAACTAGACTAGAGGAAGATGATGATCCCATCCTCCTTTAAAGTCTATACAGTATTCTCTCAGTGTTTCCTTAAGTGTTTGGGTAGTCTGATCAGATTGGACATTATTTTGGGGTTGATAAGATGTACTGAAGTTCAAATTAGTGTTTAGATCATGTTGGATACTTTTTCCACAACTTAGAGGTAAATCTCATATCTTAGTCAGATATAATTGATATTGGCATACCATGAAACCCCACCACTTCATTAATGTATATAATTATAATTTAATCAAGGGATAAGTCCTCTTGATTTACAATTAAGTGGACATTATTTATAATATGGTCAAACATAACCTATATAGAACTATTCCCTCTATAAATCTTCAGAACACCAGTGACAAAGTCCATGGTGGTGTTTTCCCATTTCCATGTGGGTATGGGTAATGGATTTATTATCACATTGTACTTTTTCCTTTTATCTTTTACTTATTTAAATACTAGAAATTTTGATTTATATTTTTTATCTTCTTCTTCTTCAAAATATCCAACTAATAGTGATCTCATAGATCATGATCCATCTTCCTTCTTCTTAGGTTGATGGAGAAGGTTGAGCTAGGTGAATCATTCAACAGCTTATTATTTGTCCAAGGATTTAATGGTACATGTGTTCCTGACCCAAATCTTAAAACTTGTTATTTATTTTAGTATTTTATGGTACACATAGTCTTGAACAAAATCTTACAACCCTGTCTTCATCAATTTTGAACTTTGAGGATTTCCCTTTTCTTATAACTTCCACCTTCTTCTGTATTTCCACATCATCTCTTTGATAATACTTTATATTATCCATAAGTGATGGTTGTGAAATAATTTGAGAAAGGAATAATTATTTTCCTTTATTTATGATCTATATGTCCATCTTTTGAAAGTATAATAATATTGGATCCTTCTTAATTCTCATCATTGATAAGGTTGCTGGATATTTTCTACTTATAGCATCTTCCACTTTATTTTATTTCCCAAGATGGTAGTGGATTGAGCATTCATAGTCCTTAATCAACACTAACTATCTTTACTGGAACATATCAAACTAATTTTGTGTCAATATATACATTAAGCTATTGTTATTCATAAATATTTCAAACTTCTCCATATAGAGATAATGTTGCTATATTTTTAATGTGGGTATCACTTCCGCCAACTCCAGATCATGCATTGGATAGTTCTGCTGATGAACATCTGACTTTCTTAAGGTTTAGGTTATCACGTTATCATTTTTTATCAGTACACAGCCTATTCCCTTCTTTTAAGAATCATTTTATACCATTAAAAGTTACCCATTTGTGGGTAGTGTAAGTAATAGTGCGGTGATAATATTTTCCTTCAACTCCTTAAAACTCTCTTCACATTCATTGGTTCAGAAATACTTTACTCCCTTTCTAGTCAACTTTTTTAATGGTTTTAATAATCTTGTGATGTTTCTCACAAATCATTGTTAATACCCATCTAGTCTAAGGACACTATGGATCTCCATTATAGATATTGGTCTGGGAAACTTCTTAATTGTAATTATCTTAGAATGGTCCATATATATATCCCTCCACTAGTGATAACATGCACCAAGAATAATACTTCCACTTTCTAGACCTCGCAAAGTATTCAAGTGCTCATTATGATCCTCCTTTCTTTTGTAGTATATCAGAATATAATCTATAAATACAACCAATTTTTTTATGTTACCTATGAAGACTCTATTAATTAGGTCTATATAGATTAATAGATCCTTATTGAGTTTGAAGGTCCTCATTATGAACCTATATCATCCATACCTCATTCGAAATTCAGTCTTGGTAATGTCTTCATTCTTCATCTTTAATTAGTGATATCCTGATTGAAGGTTTGCCCTAGAAAAATACAAGTCCCCACACAGTTTATTGAACAAGTCATCAATCCATGGTAGGGGATACATTTTCTTTGTTATTATATTTTTGAGTTCGTGATAATCAATGTAAAGGTGCATTGATAAATCTTTCTTCTTGGCAAAGAGGACTAGCACACCCAAAAATGAAGCACTTGGACATATAAAACCTTTTTCTATATTCTATAGTAATTGATTCTTCAGTTATTCCAACTTAATGATGACCATTCTATAGGGAGTATTAGATATGGTAAAGGGTCCATGTTTAATTTTTATTGATAACTCGACCACTTGCTCAAGAGGAAGAATAGAAAACTCTATAGGGAATACATTAGTATAGTCCCTTATAATGGGAATGTCTTCAAGCATGATTATTTCATTTGTCTCAATCATTTGAGATAAATATGCTTTTTTCATAAGGTAATAATATCAACACTTGAGATAAAGATTCCAAAGGAGATTCAATCTCATCCTGACACTTGCATAGAATTGGATGATGAATTAAGATGTGAAGAGTGATCTCTCTCTCCCAACAGTTGATGTTGGATTTATATAAGGATATCCAATACATTCCCAATATAATGTTAGATTCCACTAGAGGAAGAATAATAATATTTATGAGAATTGTATTGTCATAAACATCAACTTGTGATACAATAATAATATAATTATTCCCTGATGAAATAAAATCATTTGGGGTGGCGGCTTGATACTCTTATAAAGAATCTTAGATATACTAAACTAGCATGAATTGAAATAAAAAAAATACATACAGAAATCTAGAGTGGTGGATAAGTGATCCTTTATTATCATGATCCATATCAATAATTTTCATAATTTAGCCCCTTCCTAGTTCCCTTGAATTGGATATTTATGGTTTTTATGATCCTTATTATCCCTTTTATTAGGGAATTTACTTGTATATTGACCAAGTTACCCACATCTAAAAAATTAAACTATTAGTGTTGCCTTAGGTTAAACATTATTTCCATGTGTCTTATTATCTAGAATCTTCATTTTTTTCAACAATTGGATGCTCTATGCCCTCATTTTTCACACATAAATAATATTCCAGTTCTTTTAAGACATTTACCTTTGTTCATATTCCCATATTTTTGATATGTAGGAATAAAATATTCTTTTCTTAATCATAATTATTACCTAAACTTCTATGAGATGTCATCCTTATCATCTTTTTTGTGTTTGTAAACTTAACTATGTTCCAGTAATTTATCATAATTCATGATAACTATTTTAGCATAAAAAATACACCTTACTGCATCTCCCATCATGTTAGGCATCTCGTCAGGGTAATAAACACATTGCATATCACATTGTTTTTTTCATTATTCCCCCTATTTCCCATGATAAATTAAAATAAAGGGAAAATAGGATGATAATAATAATATAACTAATAAACATGTAATACACCAAAATTATAAAATAATAACATTTTATTTTATAGAATCTGTGACATGAAACACCAAGCTTAAACAATCCACAAAATATATTTCTTTATACTTAATATCTGTGATAGCTTGTGGAACACGCAATATCAAGTCTAAATGAACCATAATATAGTATATCATTATAAACTATAAGATAAATTGGAGAGTATGAATAGTACTGAATAAATTATAAAAATTATAATTATTTATTGATTAGAAATAAAATATGAATCATTTAAAAGAAAAATAAATGTTTCTTAAAAAACATTATTTTTCTGAAAGATTGTTTAGTTGCGCTTTGTGCATGTAATTTAAAATTAATTTTTACCATTTTTATAAAATTGATTTGAAAAAATAAACTTATTTTTTGAAATCATAATATCAAAATTATCTTCAGGTGAATTTTTGGGATTTTTCTAAAATATTTCATTTTTTGATGAATAGTGAAAAATGCTGAATTTTCACTACCACAAAACACACTTTTAAAAGTGCTAAAAATAATCTTCATTGGTGATTAAAAGTAATGAATACCTAATAGATAATAAAATCACTCGAAATTTATCAATGTTATAAATAAATCACTAATAAAGGAATCTTTTATCATCGCTTTTTGGAAGCACTAATAAAGGTTATCTTTATCACAGCTTTTTATTTAGCACTAATAAAGGGTACCTTTATCATATCTAGATAAAAAACTAATAATGGGACCATTTATAAATGCTAAAAGAAGTTCTGATAATGGTTACCTTTATCATCCCTATATGAAGAGCTGATAAAGGATCCCTTTATCAGCACTCCATGTAGCACGGAAAAATGCCATTCTAGCTGCTACACAGCTGCAGCCCTACAAATTCCCTGTAAAATAAAAACCAATTATAATACATAAAATGGAATGGATATATACATCAAATAAAAGATAAATTACAAAATATAATTGAAATAAATTTTACAACACAAATATAATAAAAAAATATTATATTATGAAATTTCAAACATTGATTTGTTTAATTACTTGAGTAAGTACAAATTATCATATAAATTAAAAAATATTAATTTTTCATTGTCTTTGGCCCCCAAACCTTGGTCATGATATTAGTTTCCAAAAAACCTCAAAATTGAGCAAAATAATGCACCTGTATAAGAAAAAAATTCTCATGTTCGTAATATTATAAATAAATAAATAAAACACAAAGTGTTAGTTTTAAACAAAAAACATATACATTTGAGTCTTATCGAGCACACTATGTATCATATTGAGGTTTGTATGATTCATATGAATTCTCAATGAATTATGGATCAGTTTCCTAAAGTATCAAAAATAATCTGAATGTGTTTTCTTGGTTTTGAGTATGTCACTTATCTTTTTTACTAAAAAGATAATTTGAAATAAAAAGAAACACATGGAGTCATACCAGTCACACCATGCATCATATTTAGGTGAGGACGATTAATAATCTTTAAAAATGACTTATCGATCATTTACCTAAAGTATCAAAACAATATGAATGTTTTTCTTGGTTTTCCATATGTCACTTGCGTTTGTTACTAAAATTTAATTTTAAACTGAAAACAGGTACTTTGAGTCATGTCGATCACATCATGTGTCTATTTGAGGTGATAATAATTCTTATACATCAAAAAACACTTATGAATTTTTTTTATAAATTATCAAGACAATATGAATGTGTGTTCTTTTTTTAGTAAGGGACACGTGTATAAACTATAATTTCAATTTTAAACTAATAATGGACACCTTGTGTCGTATCGGGAATACTGTGTATCAGATTGAGGTGCAGTTGATTCCTATGTTTCATAACTAACTTATGGACCATTTTCCTAAAGTATAAAAACAATCCAAATGTGTTTTCTCACCTTTGAGTATGTCACTTTTCTTTTTTACTAAAATTAATTTCAATTTTAAATAAAAAGATACACATGGAGTCATACCGATCCCACCATGCATTGGATTGAGGTGCATCCAATTACTATTCATAAAAATGAATTATATATCATTTTCGTATATTATAAAAATAATATGTATGAATTTTCTTGGTTTTGAGAATGTCTCTTGTTTTTTTTACTAAAATGTCACTTTAAACTAGAAACACACACTTTGAGTTATACCAATCATATCATGTGTTGGTTTGATGTGAGAATAATTCTTATACTTAAAAAATGACTTATGAATGGTTTTCATAAATTATCAAGATAATAAAATTGATTTTACTCAGTTTTTAGTGATTGACACACGTTTTGAGCTAAAATGAAAATTTTAAACTGATAACAGACACTTTGAATTATACCGTTAATATTGTATATCAGATTGAGGTGAATTTGATTACTAAACATCCAAACTTACTTATGGATGATTGTAAAAATGTATCAAAACAATACAAATGATTTTTCTTAGTTTTGAGTATGTCATTTTTATGTTTTACTAAAATTAATGTAAAATTTTTATTGAAAAGACACACTTTGAGTCATGTCGGTAACATCGAGTATCAGTTTGATGTTTGACCGATTACTATACATTAAAATGGATTATGAATCATTTTTCCTTAATTATAAACATTATCAGAGAATTTTTTCTTATTTTCTAGTGAGTGAAACATGTTTTCAACTAAAATATCAATTTTAAATTGATAACATTTAAATGGAGTCATACCGGTCTCATCATGTGTCAGTTTTACATGATATTGATTCCTATACATCACAAATAAATTATGAATCATTTTCCTAAATTATCAACACAATTAGAGTGTGTTTTCTTAGTTTTTAGTAAGCGACATGTGTTTTGAACTAAAATGTCGATTTTAAACTGATAACTGACACTTTGGGTCATACTAAGAACAATGTGTATTGGATTTAGGTGAATATAATTCCTACATGCACTACTACAAATACGCCCTTTATCAGCGCTAGAAATGGCCTTCAACATCAGTAGAAAGGAACTGTTAAAGCCTGAGAAGATAAAGGGGGGGTTCCCCTTTATCAGTGCTGAAAAAATCGATGATAACGACCCCTTTTATCAGTGCTAAAAAAAGCACTGATAAAAGGGGTCTTTTATCAGTGCTAAAAAATGCACTGATAAAAGTACCCCTTTATCAGCACTTTTTTTAGCACTGATAAAGGGGTCATATATCAGCGCTTCCTTTATCAGCGCTTTCGTTTTAGCACTGATAAAGGACCCTTTTATGAGCGCTTTTAAAATAGCGCTGATAAAAGTTAAAAAAAATTACAAAAAATTACAAAAAATTAAAAAAAAATCATGTCAATCCGGGGGGCTTTTATAGTGCTTGAGCCCCACTTTTAATAGCGCTTTCCACCCCCTCCAGCGCCCCGCATGCACCCCCTCCACCCTTTATCAGTGCTATCCCCCCACATCCACCCCCATGCGTGCACCTCTGCCTCCAGCAGATCTTGAACTCGAGACCTCCCCCCTGCGTGTCTAAGCCCTTACCACTACTCTATCTTGATTTGTTTACTATTTCATGATATCCCTATTTATATATATATATATATAGTTATATTTATTCATATAGTAATATATATTTATATTAATATATATATATAGTTATATTAATATATATATAATTATATTAATCTGTATATAGTTATATTAATATATATATATAGTTATATTAATATATATATAGTTATATTAATATATATATATAGTTATATTAATATATATCTCTATTTATATATATATATATAGTTATATTTATTCGTATAGTAATATATAGTTATATTAATATATATATATAGTTATATTAATATATATATAGTTATATTAATATATATATATATAGTTATATTAATATATATATATAGTTATATTAATATATATATATAGTTATATTAATATATATATAGTTATATTAATATATATATATAGTTATATTAACATATATATATAGTTATATTAACATATATATATAGTTATATTAATATATATATATAGCTAGATTAATATATATATATATATAGTTAGATTAATATATAAGTATATAAATATTCATATATTTTTATTTTAAATAAAATGGTTATTAGTTATTATTTAGATAAAGCTAATATATTTTATATGTAAATATATTTTATTATTTATATTTATAATTAATTTTTATCTATGAATATATAAAAAATATGTATATATTGTTATATATTTGATTATAAATTACAGTGAATTATAAAAAATGATAAAATTTCAAATATATAATATCAATATGAATGTAATACCTTGGAATAAATTCAGTTCCCGACAAAAAAAACAATAATACCCCCTTAAATAAGGCTGAAAATCCACAAAATGTTAAAAAATCGGGGTACCTCGGCTAAAACTCAGTTTTGGAGGCCTTATTGGCCTCTTTTGGCCTCTAAAAACCCTTTACTGAGGTTAACCTCAACCATAAAGACATAGAAATCGTCTCAGGCTTCGATTCCATATGTGGTAGAGCTCAAACGGACACCCGGATCAAAAGTTATGGTCGTTTGAAGTTTGAGTTGCGTTTTTAACATATTTTGGATCTTTTTTTAATTTTTTTAATTTTTTTAGTCTTCATATTGTTATTAAATGACTATTACTCCATAATAATTAGAAAATTATTAATTAAAAATATTTTTAAAATTTTTTAAGAAGCCATTTTCACTAAATATCTTATATATTAAGTATATTAAGTGTAAATGTACATTTATACTTATCTAAAATATATTTAAAAATTATATATTATATTTATATCAATATAACTATATTTATATATTAATATATTAATATATTTTTTTTATTTTTATTTTTGAAGTCGACCCTTTATCAGCGCTTTAAAAAAAAGCACTGATAAAGGGGGGGCGCTGTGAAAAACTGTTTTTATGGTAGTGATGTCTCAAATGACTTGTGGATCGTTTCCTTGAAATATCAAAACAATTCAAATGAATTTTCACTTTTTTCCTTGTATGTGACTTGTTGATTATCCAATAAATGAGGATAATATTCATTGTTAATATATATAATATTAATGTGATTTATTATTCATAAACAGCATTTTAGTGTATTTTACACTTTGAACAACATTTCACATTATGATTGTAATTTCTACTTAAAATGCACTATTATGTGGTACATTTTTTAACATCATTTAAAGTACCCAGTGATTCATCTGATTTTAAGGAATGTAATTATCCATATTTTAATTTTATATTTTTGGAAATTGATCTAAACTTCAATATGAACATGTTTCATTCTGGGATCAATGGAGGATTCATAAAGGATTATGGAGATATTTGGAGATGAATGGAAGCAATTCTAGGGAAGGAAGATTGGACAATAGCCCAATGATGAGAATGTGGGACCCCCATTACAAAACCAATGAAGCCCATGTTTCATGGGATGATATAATACATATATAGTAACAAATAATTCTTTAAGAGCCAGTGCTAATTCAGCCTCCATTGTGGCTATTTTGGCGGCCCAAGTTAGAGATAAAATTCTGAGCCAGATTCTATAGCCCAGAAAAACATCCCACTAATCTAATCATATATCCTAATAAAAAACTCCAAATGGGACCAAATTTTACAGGAGGTTAGGCGACATCTTGGGCTCCATTTTCTTATTCTATTTCCCACTCTAATTCGGCCATATAGAAGGTCTTATAAGCACGTCACTTCGGTGGATTAAATCTGGATGCCACCTCGGGTCAAGGGTGGAAAAATCAAATATCCCTAAACTTTCCACCCACCTATGGCCTACAAAAATTAATTGAGGAGACTTTTACTATTTAAGGATAGACCCAATGCTTCAAAAATTCCTATTTAAGGCAGTGTTTGTGGAGGAGTTTAGGATCTTTGATCTTTGTTTCGTTTTAATGGTAAGCTGCCAATTTGATGTTGTAATCGCATTCCTTCAATTGTAAGTTCCTTAAATTACCTTAGTTTATTTAAAAACGTTCTTCATATTCTCTTTTTATATTCTTCATATTATCACTTTGATACCATTGCCTCAAGGTTTGAACGTGTTCATACCAAACCTTGTGAGATTATCACACAACGGTGGAGTGATTGTTTTTTTTTCATTTTTTTACTTCTCCAATTCCTCCCTCATGAGTCTACTTTCTGCTTCCATTGAAACCATGGGATCAATGAAGGGCTAAACCACTTATGGGTTGATCCAAGGGAGTATAAATGGTCTTTATGGGATGTCATTTCTCACTCCATTAATGTATAATCACTTATTTTAAATGATATTTTTATTTGATGACTTTAAAACTTCTTCATCCTTATTGAATTTAAGGTCACACATTTCACGTGCTAATAAGAACCTTTACCTTGGAGTGCTAAAAACTTTGATCCTTCAAGTGTATAGGTTATTAGTATTAGGTTGTGTAGGAATTAAACCATTAAGTGATTATTTTGTTTGATCTCCTTAAATGAAATCATCTCAAATATAAGAAATTGAAATATTTTTACAAGAAAAAGAATGCATCCAATCCACCCCTTGTAATGATCTAGGATAATCCCTTCTCATAATTTGAATTCACTTAAGACTTTTAGTTTTCACTTAAACCCATATAAATTCAACCCAAATTTGGCCACTCAATATCCAAAAAAATCCAATATAATGTACGTTTCTATAGGTTACTTCTTAGGTCTTTGAGGATTCGACAACCCAAGCTAAACTACAAAGATTGTTCTACCTTCTTCTCTTGGGTAAACTTGAGCATGAATCAAATGTTGGCATCGTTTATGGGGACCCAAGTAAGTCATCTAAACACCCATTATATTCTCCCTCATTTCTTCTTTTCTCATCTAAATTCTCTTATCTTGTCCCTTTCTCGTTCTTTTTTCTTTTGGTTCATGTCCGCCTACACCCGCGATCAATCAAACCGTCTAGTTAGGGTGCATAGTCCTGGGGTTGGGGAGTCAAGTACACCAAGGGAAATATTTCCATTAGATCCTAATCTTCCTAATACTCCAGAGTCAAAAATTTATCCTATTTAAATGGAATGTCCTCAAAAAAACCAACTCATAAACCCGGGTGGGAACCAAAATGGAAACCTGAATGAGGAAGCCCCAAAATTGGGGAATGCAATTGATCAAACCATGAATGACTACCTCAAACCTTCCTGGACCAATGCCCCCTCATGCATTAGAAAAAATTCCCTAGGATATGCCAACTAAATATTTAAACCCCATTTCCTAAACCACCTTCCCACATTCCATGGAATGGAGTCCGAGATGCCCTACCTTCACATTAAGGAGTTAAATGACATTGTAAAAACCATGTGTCCCCCACATCAACTAGAATCAGATAAGATGAGGATATTTATTTTTTCTTTAAAGTATTGATCTAAAAGTTGGATAAAAATTTTAGACCATCATCCATCAACTCTTGGTACCAACTACAAAGAGAATTCTACAAAAAAAACACTTTCCCCACCACAAAACAACTGCACTTAAAAAGAGCATCTAGAAATTTTTTGAAAAAGAGGGAGAGTCATTCTATGAAACATGGGAGAGGTTCAAGGAACTCTAAACATAGTTCCACATCATGGTTTTTATATTCTAGAACAAGTGAGAATTTTCTATGAAGGGTTGGGTCTGGGGAACAAACAATTCATTGACATGATGTGTAATGTAACCTTTAAAAACAAATCCCCAAATGAGGCTTACGAGTATCTCGAAAGCCTTTCTGAACAAAACCAAACATGGGGAACTTCCCCTTATTCAAAAAAGACACAAAGAACTACTAGAATTCATACACTTAGAGAAGAGTAAATCCTTAAGGATAAACTCACAGCACTCTATAGGAAGGTTGAAGGGATAGGCCTTATTAAAGTCCATGAAATCCAAACTACTAACCCTATTTGCGCAATTTGTGACAAACATGACCATAAGAGAGACAACTGCCCAACCATTCCATTCATCAAGGATATTCTTTTAGGAGGACCCCCAGAGGAAGTAAATGCTTTGAACTTTCAAAATTCTCAATACCAAAACAACTTCAACCCAGGGTATAATGACCACCCAGGCTTCTACTGGAAAGATAACCAGCAACCTAGCCAAACATAAAGACAAAATACTTACCCCCAATAGAACTACCAAACCCATAACTAGTTCCAAACCCAACCTATCCAATACCAACAACCACCAGTCCATTTTCAACAAACCATCCCACCTCCAAAATATCCCTCTGGGATAAACTAATCTTCTCAAGCACCAACCCAAACTGTTCCACAAAGCCTACTAGAACAATTGTGCAAACAAATGGAGAGGATGAACTTCAAAGTCTCTTCCCTAAAACAAGAACTTCAAACCATCACAACTGGAAAGGCACCCATGCCTACTCAGGCGGTACCATCCTCAACTTCAAGGGGAGAGTCATGTTTCACTCAAACAACTCATGAAAAAATAAATGTTGTGACTATTTTAAGAAGGTGTAAATAAATTGAGAAACCTAAAAAACTAATTCAGAACCCACCTGAAGATTCAAACTTGGATGAAAATTCAAATGAACCAAATGATCAAACTGAAAAACATGATAACATTTTCAAAGAAACAATTCTTCAACAAACAACCCCACAACTTGCACCATTTACTCAACTCATGAGGGGAAAAACCAAGCCTTAATTGAGTGAAACATTGAGGGAAATATTCTCACAAGTCAAGTTGAACATTCCCCTTCTCGATACAATCCAAACCATACCCTCATACTCAAAGTACTTTAAGGACTTGCGCACTTTTAAAATAATATTTTCACATAAAAACAAATTCCTTTTGGATGCTAATGTGAGTACCACCATTCAAGGGACCATTCCTCCTAAGTTTAAAGACTCGGGTTTCCCTTACATCAATGTTGAAATAGGAGAGAGAAATTTTGTCATGTCCTTGTGTGACCTAGGTGCTAGTGTCAATATCATTCCCTATATTGTGTACTTCCAGTTTGGCTTAGAAGAACTCCAAACCACATTTTTCACACTTCAACTTCCTGATCGTAGCATTAGGGTTCCAAAGGGTATTTTAAAGGACGTTCTGGTAAAGGTTGAAAAATTCATCTACCATGCGGACTTCATTGTCCTTGACAACCATCCAAACTTAGGAAATAAGAAACAAACCCCAATTATCTTTGGTCATCCATTCCTTGCAAGAATCAACTATTTTATCCGAGTTCGAATTGGGAACATTACCATCACATTTTGGAACATGAGTGTATACTTGAACGTCTATAACGAAAGATCACAAATAGGGGATGACGAGGACATTCATGAAGTAAACATGATAGGAAGCATTGATAATGAATCCATATAACATCAATGAATATTTGATGGATGTTTAAGTCAAGATGAGATTGATTTCCTTTGTTCACATGAAGGAAGTCTATCTCCTTGGATTAAATGATTTTCAAATTACTATTATGATGAAGTCTTAGGTCCAACAATCAGTGAAACCTTTCATGAAACCAATTTCATGGAGACCAATCAAACTTCCTTCCCTAAATCTAATCAAGCTAATCTAGTAGCTGAAACTTCTATATGTGGGGAATAAATCCTATCTAAAACATTAGGAAACAAAATTGATTTTGATCCAATGTCCCAATATTCTTCTGAAATCCCGAACCAACCTAATATTGAATTGAAGTAACTTCCCACTGCACTCAAGTATGCCTTCCTAGGGGACAATCAAACACATCCTTTTGTCATTTCTTCTTCTCTTGAAGCAAATCGTGAGAGGATGCTTCTATATGTTCTTAGGAAACATAAGAAAACCATTGGTTTGACCATGTCTAATATTCCTGGGATTACCCCCACTTATCGGGACTCATAGTATTGTTCTATAATCTGATTCAAAGCCATGTCGTCAACCTCAACAGCGACTCAATCCAAATCTCATGGAGGTATTAAGGAAGGAACTTCTAAAATTGTTAAAATCTGGTATCATATATCCCATAGATGAGAGTGAGTGGGTCAGCCCAATCCAAGTGGTTCCCAAGAAGGCAGGAATCACAGTGATAACCAATAAGGGTGGAGAGATTCTTTTAACTACGGTAAGTAGTGGATGGAGGGTCTGCATTGACTATAGGAAGCTAAACTCATTCACCCAGAAGGACAATTTCCATTTAAGGTCTCCCTAGAGGATCAAAGTAAGACTACATTCACATGTCCATTTGGAACCTTTGCTTTCAAACGCATGCCCTTCGGGTTATGCAATGCCCCTGGAACCTTCCAGCGGTGCCTGATGGGAATATTCTCAGACATGGTAGGGGATTTTCTAGAGGTCTTCATGGATGACTTCTCTGTGATTGGGGATACATTTGATGGATTTCTGAGGAATGTAGAGAGAGTCTTGTCAAGATGTGAAGAAAATAATCTAGTCCTAAACTGGGAAAAATTCCATTTCATGGTTAAAGAGGGACTGGTTCTAGGCCATCTAGTCTCAGGTAGGGGGATTGAAGTTGATAAATCCAAGGTTGACATCATTTGTCACCTTCCATCACCCAAAACTTTCAAGGAAGTGGGGTCTTTCTTAGGACATGTTGGTTTCTATAGAATATTCATCAAGGAGTTTAGTTCAATCTCTCGTCCCCTTTGTTCTCTTCTAGTAAAGGATGCTCCATTTGTTTGGACAAAAAGCTGTGAGGGTTCATTCTCAACCCTCGAATCCTCTCTCACATATCCTCCCACTATGAAATCTCCAAATTGGAACCTTCCTTTCGAACTTATGCGTGATTCCAGTGACTTTACTATTGGAGATGTGTTAGGACAATGTTGTGATAAAACTCCTTATGTAATTGCTTATGCAAGAAAATCCTTAAATTATTCCCAAATCAACAACACAACCACTGAAAAGTAGTTACTTTCTATTGTGTTTTCCTTAGAGAAGTTTAGGTCTTACCACTTAGGATCCCCCATCATTGTGTTCACTAACCATTCTGCACTAAAATACAACTTCCAAAAACAATATGCTAAGGCTAGACTAATTAGGTGGGTACTTCTCTTACAAGAATTTGAGCTCACAATCAAGGATAAAAAGGGTGTTGAAATTTTTTTAGCTTATCACCTCTCTAGGATGGAATTCAAAGATAAATCAAATCACCTTTCTGTGTCTGATTCATTCCCTGATGAGCACCTATACTCTATGAGTGATTGCCCTTAGTATGCCGACATAGACAATTTCTTAGTTACAGGAGTCATCCCAAGATTCTTAGGGACTCAAGCTCAAAGTAAATTCCTTTCTGATGTTAGTAACTATGTGTTTGATGATCCATACCTCTATAAGTTCAGCCCTAACCAGGTCATTAGGATGTGGGTCCCAGAATCTAAACAAGAGTCTGTCCTTAAAGTTTTTCATAGTGAGGCATGTGGAGGTCACTTTTCCTCAAAGAAAACATCTGCTAAGATTCTTCAGTGTGGTCTCTTCTAGCCCACTCTCTCAAGGTACTCTTACACATTTTTTCAAAGTTATTCTAAGTGTCAACAAGTAGGGTCCATCATAAAAATAAATCAAATTCCACTCACTCCTATCATAGTGATTAAAATATTTGACTGCTGGGGAATTGATTTCATTGGTCCTTTCCCAAACTCTTAGGGATACCTCTACATTCTCTTAGTTGTTGATTATGTCTCAAAATGGGTTGAGGCCATTCCCACAAAATTAAATGATCATCAAACTATGATTATATTCCTAAAAGAAAACATATTCTCAAGATTTGGAATTCCTGGAGTCATTAGTGATCGTGGAACTCATTTTTGCAATCGTCCATTCTCATCACTCATGGAAAAGTATGGAATTCCTCACAAAGTATCCACTTATTACCACCCACAGACCAATGGTTAAGATGAGTTATCCAATTGAGAAATCAAACAAATTCTTGAGAAAACTTTCAATCCTTCTAGGAAAGATTGGTCTGAGAAACTCTTGGATTCTCTTTGGGCATATCGTATAGCATACAAAACCACCCTAGGAATGTCACCATATAGGTTGGTTTATGGAAAAGCATGCAATTTACCTGTTGAAATTGAGCATAAGGTATTTTGTGCAATTAGTAAAATGGATTATGACCTGTCATTGTCCGGAATAAAAAGGAAATTAGATCTCAATGAATTGGAGGAACTAAGGATGGAGGCTTATAAAAATTCAAGGATCAATAAAGCTAGAGTTCAAGCCTACCAATCTAGGAATATCAAATTCAAACATTTTGAACTGGGAAAATTTGTGCTCTTTTATAGTTTAAAACATCATTTATACCTAGTAAAGTTAAGGTCTAGATGTTCTGGTCTATACATAGTGCATAAGGTGTACCCCCATGGGGCTGTAGAAATTCAAGATCCCACCAATGGTCAAACCTTTAAAGTTAATGGTCATAGAGTCAAACCATTCATTGAACCATTCCAAAAACATGAAGTTGATGAATAATTGTGTGAACCCACCTTAGATGAAGAAAATAATTAATCAATTTGTGGTCCAAGTCGAGCTAATGATGTTAAACAAAGCGTTGCATGGGAGGAAACCCATGTTTTTCAAGTTTACTATAATTTTGTTATTTTAATCATCTTTATATTTTAAATAAGATTAATAAATCATTTTGATATTTAATAAAAAAATATATTGTTGAAATGGTCTTCTATTATGAGTATGGATGGGTATGAAATGGGAGCGCCACATTCATCCGTGTCACATGGTGTGATCATTGAGTAATACCTTACCTAGAAATTTAAAAAGGAGACAATGTATCATCAGTTTATTTTATTTTATTTTTATGTTTTTGTAGGTTAAAATAAAAAAATAAAACAAATAAAACAAATATAATAATAATAAAATTCCACATCATAGATCATGGGAAAAACCCCATCACAACTGGCGAAGCCGTGGGGATTCGAACCCGGGACCGAAGGGAGATAGCGGTGCGCGCTTACCACTGACCTACAGCTTTTTTGTGCTTCCTTATTCTATAATTTATATATATATACATATATTTTACTTTCTTTATTATATAAATATAAATATAAATATTGTTTTTTTCTTTCTTTCTTTTTTCTTTTTTCTACTATGGAACTCTGCAAGTGACATGGATATCAAAGGACTAAATTGGAGCAAAAATAACTTCAACTTCAACCACCAGGTGACTTCATTCCATGATCCTCATATTTCAATTTCCTTTTTGAAATTACCTTACCTGCCTATACTCCTTATAAATTTTCATTTCTTCAAATACTGGGGATAATGTTATTTTAATTTAGGGGGGGAGATAAAATTAAAAAATGATTTTGTGTCAAAAAAAATGAAAGATTTGAAAAAAAAATGTGTGTAAATGGAAGGAAAAATTCTTTTAACTTTGAACATGGTAATACAAATTGCACAATTTGAAACTGAATATCAAATAATTTAGCATGCCCTGATTTTGATTTTAATCCATGTAAAATTTCATGAGCATAGATTTTGGAAAGTGTGTTTGTCTAATGTAATATTTCATGGTTTATATTTTCATCCAAATAAAAGAAAATCACAACGCACATCTTTTGGATAGTGGGGTATTAGTGTGAGTTCATGGGGTACCCCAAATAAATAGCATAGGTTTGGTGATTATTTTAGTTTTAATATGAGTATTCAAAAAAATAAAAAATAAAAAAACAATAAATTTGCACGTAGAGCAATGAAATAACCTAATGCGTGGCTTTTGGCACTTAGGGATCGTGACTCCATAGTTGTCTGGCCCAGAGTTAGTAATTTTATCTCTATTTTTGGTAATTTGAATTTGTTTTTGACTAAGTTAACTTGACATGATGCCAAAGTATGTGGGATTCACTTGGTTACCTAAAGTCTTTGAGCCTGGGAGTCATCGACAATGTCTCACTACAGGGATTGACTCTTTTGAGTACAATTTCAATTACCATGGAAAAATTGCAAAAACAAAAAAAAATCAAAAAAATAATACAATAAAAAAATTAAATACTCATCTTAATATTAAAATGTGATTCCACCTAGCACTTCCACCATTTCCCCCTTGAATAAAGATGAACCCCCATGTCTATTGTGATACACAACACATCCTTATACTTAATTGATATTGGATGAAATGTGGAAATGAATTTGAACAAATGAATGGGCTTGGGATTGGGATTTTCTTATGAAAATATCTTGTATTAAAATATTTTGATGGGTTTCATGATTTTTTTGGTATAAGGGTTTTTGGTGATCATTGTGTATTAAAATGTTTTTGGAAAAGGGAATTCAAATTTCATATTGTTGAGATACATTTTGCTCGGGACTAGCAAAACTCAAGTTGGGGGTGTGATTAGACACTAAATGAGACTAATATTTATTATTATTATATATAATATTAATGTGATATATTATTCAGAAACACCATTTTAGTTCATTTTACACCCTGAACATCATTTCACATTATGATTGTAATTCCTTCTTAAAATGCACTATTATTTGGTACATTTGTTTAACATCATTTAAAGTAACCAATGATTAATATGATTTTAAGGAATGTAATTATCCATATTTTAATTTAATATTATGGTAAATTTATCTAAACTTAAATATGAACATGTTTCATTCAGGGATCAATGGAGGATTCATAAAAGATGATGGAGATATTTGGAGATGAATGGAAGCAATTCTAGAGAAGGAAGATTGGACACCAGCCCACTGATGAGAATGTGGGACCACATTACAAACCCAATGAATCCTAAATTTTGTGGTATTATAGAATAAATATATAGGAACAAATAATTATTCAGGAGCCAGTGCTAATTCGGCCTCCATTGTGGTTATTTTGGCGGCCCATGTTAGAGATAAAATTCTAGGCCAGATTCTGCAGCCCATAAAAACAGCCCACTAATATAATCATATCTCCGAATCCACAACTCCAAATGGGCACAAATTTTAAGGAGGTTAGGAGACATATGGGGCTCTATTTTATGATTCTATGGATCACACTAATTCGGCCGTCTAGAAGGACTTTCAAGCATGTCTGTTCAGTAGATGAAAGTAGGATGCCACCTCGGGTCAAGGGTGGAAAAATCAACTCTCTCTCAACTTTCCACCCACCTATGGCCAAACAAAATTAATTGAGGAGACTTGGAATATTTAAGGCTCTACCCAAGGCTTCAAAAATTCCTATTTAAGGTAGTTATGGTGGAGGAGTTTAGGATCTTTGATCTTTGTTTCGTTTTAATGTTATGCTACCAATTTGATTTTGTAATCGCATTCCTTCAATTTTAAGTTCCTTGAATTACCTTAGTTTATTTATAAGAGTTAATCATATTCTCTTTTTATATTATTTATCTTATCACTTTCATACCATTGCCTCAAGGTGTGAACTTTTTTATACCAAACCTTGTGATATTTTCACACAACTATGGAGTGATTGTTTTTTTCATTTTTTTTACTTCTCCAATTCCTCCCTCTTGAGTCTACTTTCCACTTCCATTTAAACCATGGGATCAATGGATGGATAACCTACTTATGGGTTAATCAAAGGGACTAAAAATGGGATGTATTGGATGTTATTTCTCACTCCATTAATGGATAATCACTTCTTTTAAATGAGATTTTTATTTGATGACTTTAAAACTTCTTCATCCTTATTGAATTTAAGGTCACACATTTCAAGTGCTAATAAGAACCTTTACCTTGGAGTGCTCAAAACTTTGATCTTTCAAGTGTATATTTGATTAGTATTAGTTTTTGTAGGAATTAAACCAGTAAGTGATGATTTTTTTTGATCTCCTTAAATGAACCTATCTCAAATATAAGAAATTGAAATATTTTTACAAGAAAAAGAATGCATCCAATCTACCCCTTGTAATAACCTAGGATAAACCCTTCTCATAATTTGAATTCACTTAAGACTTTTAGTGTTCAATTAAACCCATCTAAAATCAACCCAAATTTTTCCAATCAATAGCTAAAAATAGTACATAGAATTTACATGTCCATAGGTTACTTCTTAGGTCTCTGAGGATTCTACAACCCAAGCTAAACTATAAAGACCATTCTACCTTCTTCTCTTGGGTAAATTTGAGAACGAATCAAATTTTGGTGTCGTTTTCAGGGACCCATGTAAGTCATCAAAACACCCATTCTATTCTCCCCCATTTCTTCTTTTCTCATTCAAGTTCTCTTATCTTGTCCCTTTATCATTTTTTTTCTTTTGGCGCATGTCCGCCTACACCCACGATCAATCAAACCATATAGTTGGGTTGTATAGTCCTAGGGTTGGGGAGTAAAGTACGCCAAGTGAACTCTTTACATTAGATCCTAATCTTCCTAATACTCTAGAGTCAAAAATTGAGCCTATTTCAATGGAAGGTCCTTAAAGAAACCAACTCATAAACTCGGGTGGGAACCAAAATGGAAACCCAAATGAGAGAGACCCAAACTTGGGGAATAAAATTGATCAAACCATGAATGACTACCTCACACCTTCCTGGACCAATTCCCCCTCATGCATTAGACACAATTCCCTATGATTTTCCAACTACATCTTTAAACCCCATGTCCTAAACCACCTTCCCACATTCCATGGAATGGAGTCCGAGATGCCCTACCTTCACATGAAGGAGTTCAATGACATTGTAAAAACCATGTGTCCCCCACATCTACTAGAATCAGCTAAGATGAGGCTATTCCTTTTTTCGTTAAAGGATCGATCTAAAAATTGGATAAAAATTTTGAGACCATCATCCATCAACTCTTGGTACCAAATACAAAGAGAATTATATAAAAAATACTTTCCCCACCACAAAACAATTGCACTTAAAAAATGCATCCAAATTTTTTTTGAAAAAGAGGGAGAGTCATTCTATGAAACATGGGAGAGGTTCAAGGACACTCTAAACAAGGTTCCGAATCATGGTTTTTCTATTACAGAACAAGTGATAATTTTCTATGATGGGTTGGTTCTAGGGAACAAACAATTCATTGACAAGATGTGTAATGGAACTTTCAAAAACAAAGCCCAAAATGATGCTTATGAGTATCTAAAAAGCCTTTATGAACAAAACCAAACATGGGTAACTTAACCTTATTCTGAAATGACACAAAGAACTACTGGATTTCATACTCTTAGAGAAGAGGAAATCCTTAGTGATAAACTCACAGCACTCTCTAGGAAGGTTGAAGAGATAGACCTTAGGAAAGTCCATGAAATCCAAACTATTGACCCTATTTGCACAATTTGGGACAAACATGACCATAAGATAGAAAACTTCCCAAACATTCCATCAATCAAGGATATTCTTTTAGGAGTACCTCCAGAGGAAGTAAATTCTTTGAACTTTCAATACCCTCAATACCAAAACAGCTTCAACACAAGGTATAATGACCACTCAAGCTTCCGCTGTAAAGATAACCAGCAACCTAGAAAACCACAGGGACAAAATCCTTACCCCCAACAGAAATACCAAACCAATAACTAGTTCCAAACCCAAACTATCCAATACCAATAGCCACCAGTCCATTTTCAATAAACCATCCCACCTCTAAAATATTCCCCTGGGATAAACCAATCTTCTCAAGCACCAACCCAAACTGGTCCACAAAGCCTACTAGAAAAACTGTGCAAACAAATGGAGAGGATGAACTCAGAGGTCTCTTCCCTAAAACAAGAACTTCAAACCATTAAAACTAGAAAGGCACCCATACTTAATCTGGAGGTACCATCCTTAACTTCAAGGGGAGATTCAAGTTTCACTCAAACAACTCATGAACAACTAAAGGCTGTGACTATTTTAAGAAGTGGAAAATCAATTGAGATACCTGAACAAATAATTCAGAACCCACCTAAAGATTCAAACTTGGATGAAAATTCAAATGAACAACAATGATAAAACTGAAAAACACGATAACATTATCAAAGAAAAACCACTTCAACAAACAACCCCACAACCTGCACCATTTCCTCAATGCATTAGGGGGAAAACCAATCCTGAATTGAGGGAAACGTTGAGGAAAATATTATCACAAGTCAAGTTGAACATTCCCCTTCTCGATTCAATCCAAACCATAACTTCCTAATCAAAGTACCTTAAGGAATTCTGCAATTTTAAAAGAAGATTTTCACATAAAAACCAAGTCCTTTTGGATGCTAATGTGAGTACCACCTTTCAAGGGAACATTCTTCCTAAGTTGAAAGACCTGGGTTTCCCTTACATCAATGTTGAACTAGGAGAGAGAAAAGTTGTAAAGGCCTTGTGTGACCTAGGTTCTAGTGTCAATATCATTCCCTAAATTGTGTACTTCCAATTAGTCTTAGAAGAACTCCAACCCATATCTGTCACACTTCAACTTTCTGATCGTATCATTAAGTTTCCAAAGGATATTTTAAAGTACGTTCTAGTAAAGGTTGAAAACTTCATCTACCCTACTGACTTCATTGTCCTTGACAACCATCCAAACTTAGGAAATAAGGAACAAACCCCAATTATCCTTGGTCGTCCCTTCCTTGAAACAATCAACTCTATTATCTAGGTTCAAAATGGGAACATGACCATCACCTTTGGGAACATGAGTGTAGACTTGAAAATCTATAATTCAAGCTCACAAATAAAGGATGACAAGGACATTCATGAAGTAAACATGATAGGAATCATTGATAATGAATCCATAGAACATCAAGGAATATTTGATGGATGTTTAAGTCAGGATGATATTGATTTCATTTGTTCACATGTAGGAAGACTATCTCCTTGGATTGAATCATTTTCAAATTACTCTTATGATGAAGTCTCAGGTCCAACAATCAGTGAAACCTTTCAGAAAACCAATTTCATGGAGACCAATCAAACTTCCTTCCCTAAATATGATCAAGCTAATCTAGTAGCTTAAACTTCTACATGTGGGGAATCAATCCTATCTAAAACTCTAGGAAACAAAATTGATATTGATCCAATGTCCCAATATTCTGCTGAAATTCCGAACCAACCTGATCTTGAATTGAAGGAACTTCTGATGCAATCAAGTATGCCTTCCTAGGGGACAATCAAACACATCCTATTGTCATTTCTTCTTCTCTTGAATCCAATCATGAGAGTATGCTTCTAGATGTCCTTAGGAAACATAAGAAAGCCATTTGTTGGACCCTGTCTGATATTATTGGGATTATCCCACTTATCGGGACACATAGGATTGTTATATAATATAATTCAAAACCATGTCGTCAACCTCAACAGTGACTCAATCCTAATCTCATGGAGGTAGTAAGGAAGGAACTTATAAAATTGTTAAAAGTCGGTATCATATATCCCATATCTAAGAGTGAGTGGGTCAGCCCAATCCAAGTGGTTCCTAAGAAGGAAAGAATCATAGTGATAACCAATAAGGATGGAGAGATTCTTCCAACTAGGGTGATTAGTGGATGGAGGGTATGCATTGACTATAGGAAGCTAAACTCATTCACCAAGGAGGACCATTTCCCCTTACAATTCATTGACCAAGTCCTTAAGAGAGTGGCAGGTCATGCCTTCAACTGTTTCTTAGATGGGTACTCGGGGTATAATCAAATTGAAGTCTCCATAGAGGATCAAGGGAAGACTACATTCACATGTCCATTTTTCACCTTTTCCTTCAAACGCATGCCCTTCGGGTTATGCAATGCCCCTGGAACCTTCCAGTGGTGCGTGATGGTAATATTCTCAGACATGGTATGATAATTTCTAGAGGTCTTCATGGATGACTTATATATGTTTGGGGATACATTTTAGGGATTTCTAAGGAATATAGAGAGAGTATTGTCAAGATGTGAAGAAAAGAATCTAGTCTTAAACTGGGAAAAATACAATTTCATGGTTAAAGAGGGACTAGTTCTAGGCCATCTAGTCTCAGGTAGGGGGATTGAATTTGATAAAGCCAAGGTTGACATAATTTGTCACCTTCCATCACCCAAAACTATCAAGGAAGTGAGGTTTTTCTAAGGAAATGTTGGTTTCTATAGAAGATTCATCAAGGAAATTAGTTCAATCTCTTGTCCCCTTTGTTCTCTACTAGTAAAGGATGATCCATTTGTTTGGACAGAAAGCTGTGAGGGTTCATTCTCAACCCTCAAATCCTCTCTCACGTCTCCTCCCACTATGAAATCTCTAAATTGGAACCTTCCTTTCAAACTTATGTGTGATTCCAGTGACTTTTTGGTTGGAGCTGTGTTAGGAAAACGTTGTGATAAAACTTCTTATGTCATTGCTTATGCAAGAAAATCCTTAAATGATGCCCAAATAAACTACACCACCACTGAAAAGAAGTTACTTTCTATTGTGTTTTCCTTAGATAATTTTAGGTCCTACCTCTTAGGATTCCCCATCACTGTGTTCACTGACCATTTTGCATTAAAATACCTCTTCCAAAAACAAGATACTATGGCTAGACTGATTAGGTGGTTCCTTCTCTTACAAGAATTTTACCTCACAATCAAGGATAAAAAGGGTGTTGAAAATGTTGTAGCTGATCACCTCTCAAGGATGGAATTTAAAGACAACTCAAATCACCTTTCTGTGTCTGATTCATTCCTTGATGAACACCTATACTCTGTGAGTGACTGCCCTTGGTATGCCTACATACCCAATTTCTTAGTTATAGGAGTCATCCCCAAATTCTTAGGGACTCAAGATCGAAGGAAATTACTTTTTGATGTTAGGAACTATGTGTTTAATGATCCATACCTCTATAAGTTCTTCCCTGACCAAGTAATTAGGAGGTGTGTCCCAGAATCTGAACAAGAGTCCATCCTTAAATTCTGTCATAGTGAGGCATGTGGAGGTCACTTTTCCTCTAAGAAAACATCTGGTAAGATTCATTAGTGTGGTATCTTTTAGAAAACTCTCTCAAGGGCCTCCTACACATTTTGTCAAAGTTTTACTAGGTGTCAACAAGTAGGGTCCATCACAAAAAGAAATCAAATTCCACTCACTCCCATCTTAGTGATTGAAATATTTGACTGCTGGGGAATCGATTTCATGGGTCCTTTCCCAAACTCTAGTGGATACCTCTACATTATCTTAGCTGTTGATTATGTCTCAAAATGGGTTGTATCCCTTCCCACAAAATACAATGATCATCAAACTCTAATTATATTCCTAAAAGAAAACATATTCTCTAGATTTGGAATTACTAGAGTTATCATTAGTGATCATGGAACTCATTTTTGCAATCGTCCATTCTCATCACTCATGGAAAAGTATGGAATTTCTCACAAAGTATCCACTGCTTACCACCCATAGACCAACGGTCAAGCTGAGTTAGAGAATCGATAAATCAAACAAATTCTCGAGAAAACTGGCAATCCTTCTAGGAAAGATTGGTCCGAGAAACTCCTGGATGCTCTTTGGGCTTATCATACAGCAAACAAAACCATCCTAGGAATGTCACCATATAGGTTGGTTTATGGAAAAGCATGCCATTTACCTGTTGAAATTGATCATAAGGCCTTTGGGGAAATTAAGAAAATGGATTATGACCTCTCATTGGATAGAACAAAATTGAAATTATATCTCAATGAATTGTAGGAACTAAGGATGGAGGCTTATGAAAATTCAAGGATCAATAAAGCTACAGTTCAAGCCTACCAATCTAGGAATATCAAAGTCAAAAATTTTGAACCGGGAAATGTTTTGCTCTTATATAGTTCAAAACTTAATTTACACCCAAGAATGTTCAGGTCTTGATGTTCAGGTCCATACATAGTGCATAAGGTGTACCCCTAGGGGGTTGTAGAAATTCCAGATCCCACTAATGGTCAAACCTTTAAAGTTAATGGTCATAGAGTCAAACCATTAATTGAACCATTCCAAAAACATGAAGTTGATGAAGAATTGTGTGAACCCACCTTATATGACGAAAATAATTAATCAATTTGGGGTCCAAGTCGAGCTAATGACGTTAAACAAAGCGTTGCATGGGAGGCAACCCATGGTTTTCAAGTTTCCTATAATTTTGTTGTTTTAATCAACTTTATATTTTAAATAGGATTAATTAATAATTTTTATATTTAATAAAAAAAAATATTGTTGACTTATTATTCTATTATGAGTATGGATGGGTATGAAAGGGAAGAGCCATATCCATCCGTGTCACATGGTGTGATCCTTGAGTAATACCTTACCCAGAAATTTAAAAAGAAGACAATGTATCATCAGTTTATTTTATTTTATTTTTATGTGTTTGTAGGTTAAAATAAAAATACAAAAAAATAAAAATATATATATAATAATAATAATAATACCACATCGTAGGTCGTGGGGAAAACCCCGTCACAACCGGTGAAGCCGCAGTGATTCGAACCTGGGACCGAAGGGAGACTAGGGTGCGCTCTTACCACTGACCTACGGCTTTTTGTGCTTCCTTATTCTATAATTTTTATATATATAAATATATTTTACTTTCTTTATTATATAAATATATATATATATATATTGTATTTTTTTCTTTCTTTATTTTTTCCTTTTTCTACTAGGGAACTCTTCAAGTGACATGGATATCAAAGGACTAAATTGGAGCAAAAATTACTTCAACTTCAACCACCAGGTGACTTCATTCCATGATCCTCATATTTCAAATTCCTTTTTTAAATTCTCTTACCTACCTCTACTCCTTCTAAATTTTCATTTCTTCAAACACTGGGGACATTGTTATTTTATATTGGGGGAAGATACAATTAAAAAATGCTTTTGTGACAAAAAAATGAATGATTTGAAAAAAAAAATATGTGTATAAATGGAAGAAAAAATTCCTTTAACTTTGAACATGGTAATACACATTGTACACTTTGAAACTAAATATCAAATAATTTAGCATGCCCTGATTTTTATTTTAATCCATGTATAATTTCATGAGCATAGATTTTGGAAAGTGTGGTTGTCTAATGTGATATTTCATGGTTTATATTTTCATCCAAATAAAAGAAAATCACAACGCACGTCCTTTGGATAGTGGGGTATTAGTTTGAGTTCATGGGGTCCCCCAAATAAATAGAATAGGTTTGGTGATCATTTTAGTTTTAATATGAGTATTCAAAAAAATAAAAAATAAAAAAACAATAAATTTTCGTGTAGAGCAATGAAATGACCTAATGAGTGGATTTCGGCACTTGGGGATCGTGACTCCATAGTTGTCTGGCCCAGAGTTAGTAATTTTATCTCTATTTTTGGTAATTTGAATTTGTTTTTGATTGAGTTAACTCGAGATGATGCTCGAGTATGTGGGCTTCACTTGGTGCCCTATGTTCTTTGAGCCTGGGAGTCATCGGCAAAGTCTCGCTATAGGGGTTGACTCTTTTGAGTGAAATTTCAATTAACATGGAAAAATTGAAGAAAAAAAAATTGAATACTCATATTAATATTGGAATTTTATTCCACCTAGTGCTTCCGTAATTTCCTCCTTGAATAATGATGAACCCTCATGTCTATTGTGATACACAACACATCCTTATACTTAATTGATATTGGATGAAATATGGCAATGAATTTGAACATAGGAATGGGCTTGGGATTGGGATCTGCTTATAAAACTCTCTTTTATTAAAATATTTTGATGGGTTTCATGATTTTTTTGGTATAAGGGTTTTTGGTGACCATTGTGCATTAAAATATTTTTGGAAAAGGGAATTTGAATATCATATTATTGAGATACATTTTACTCGGGACTGGAAAAACTCAAGTTGGGGGGTGTGATTAGCCACTAAATGAGGCTAATATTAATTTTTAATATATATAATATTAATTTTATTTATTATTCATAAACACCATTTTAGTGAATTTTACACTTTGAACATCATTTCACATTATGATTGTAATTCCTTCTTAAAATGCACTATTATGTGGTACATTTTTTAACATCATTTAAAGTACCCAATGATTCATCTGATTTTAAGGAATGTAATTTTGCATATTTTAAATTTATATTTTGGTAAATTTATCTAAACTTCAATATTAACATGTTTCATTCAGGGATCAATGGAGGATTCATAAAGGATGATGGAGATATTTAGAGATGAATGGAAGCAATTCTAGAGAAGGCGGATTGGACACCATCCCACTGATGAGAATATGGGGCCCACATTACAAACCCAATGAAGCCCAAATTTCTTGGGATGCTAGAATACATATATAGAAACATATAATTATAAAGTAACCAGTGCTTATTCGGCCTCCATTATGGTTATTTAGGCGTCCCAATTTAGAAATAAAATTCTGTGCCAGATTCTGTGGCCAAGAAAAACAGCCCACAAATCTAATCATATCTCCGCATAAAAAACTCCAAATGGGCCCCAATTTTACAGGAGGTTAGGAGAAATCAGGGGATCCATTTTATTATTATATTTCCCACTCTGATTCGTCCATATAGAAGGTATTTAAAGTTCTTTTGTTCAGTGTATTAAAGCTGGATTCCACCTCGGGTCAAGGGTGGGAAAATCAACTCTCCCTCAACTTTCTACCCACCTACGGCCAACCAAAATAAATTAATGAGACTTTTACTATTTAAGGATCAACCCAAGGATTCAAAAATTCCTATTTAAGGTAGTGGTGGTGGAGGATTTGAGTATCTTTGAGCTTTGTTTTGTTTTAATGTTATGCTTCCAATTTGATGTTGTAATCGCATTCCTATGATTGTAAGTTCCTTGAATTACCTTAGTTCATTTATAAAAGTTCATCATCTTATCTTTTTATATTCTTCATATTATCACTTTGATACTGTTTCCTCAAGGTGTGAACTTTTTCATACCAAAACTTGTGATATTATCACACAACGATGGAGTGATTGTTTTTTTCATTTTTTTACTTCTCCAATTCCACCCTCATGAGTCTACTTTCTGCTTCCATTAAAACCATGGGATCAATGGAGGGATAACCCACTTATGGGTTGATCCAAAGGAGTATAAAGGGGTTGTATTATATGTTATTTCTCACTCCATTAATGGATAATCACTTATTTTAATTGAGATTTTTAATTGATGACTTTAAAACATCTTCATCCTTATTGAATTTAAGGTCACACATTTCAAGTGCTAATAAGAACCTTTACCTTGGAGGGCTCAAAACGTTGATCCTTAAAGTGTATAGGTGATTATTATTAGGGTGTGTAGGAATTAAACTAGTAAGTGATGATTTTGTTTGATCTCATTAAATGAACCCATCTCAAATATAATAAATTGAAATATTTTTACAAGAAAAAGAATGCATCCAATCCACCCCTTGTAATAACCTAGGTTAAAACCTTCTCATAATTTGAATTCACTTAAGAATTTTATTGTTCACTTAAACCCATCTAAAATCAACCCCAAGTTGGCCACTCAATAGAAAAAAATAGTCTATATAATGTACATGTCCATAGGTTACTTCTTAGGTCTCTGAGGATTCGACAACCAAAGCTAAACTACAAAGACCATTCTACCTTCTTCTCTTGGGTAAATTTTAGTGTGAATAACTTGTATTTTTTTACTAAAAATTATTTCAATTTTAAATAAAAAGACAAAATTGGCGTCAAACTGGTCACAACATGTGTTAGATTGAGGTGAGGCTGTTTCTTACACATAAAAAATGACTTATGTATCATTTTTCTAAAGTATCAAAACAATAATAATTCA
>CAUJRU010002103.1:0-94342 GCA_963277665.1 Viscum album
ACTAACATAGCCAACTATAACTCAATGAAAATGGTACATCAAACCTTACTAAGAAGCCTTTCCCCAAGACTTGTAATGGAGACTATGAATCTATTTTCCTATAATATATTGAATTCAATGTCATATTTAGTTATCTCTGAGTTAAATGATCAATATATTTTGTAGTTGATAATAGCTAATTGGAATTAGAGCAAGGATCATACAATGTTTGAGAAAGACAACCACTAGGATTCTTACTCCCAAGTCCAGTAATACCTTGTCAGATTATCAAATGACCATGTTTGTTGTAACAATGACTTAGTGAGTCTTCATTCTAGGTAAATCCTGGTATATTTTAGGTATACCAATGAAGACCTATTATCCAATGACGTGACATGATTCTCTCCATAAGAGAGTGTGGGAAAATAATGTATGTTCCATCATTGTTAATATAGATGACTGAGTACACATTCAACTTGATATATTCCATACTCAATAAATGGATGATTGGCGCACAATGACCTATCTCTTTCGGCACCAGTAACATTCAAGTGACCCCTACACACCATCCCCATTTGATCCCCATCAAATAGATTTCCAGAACACTAATGGTGGAATATTTATTGAAGGGAAACATAACACCACCAACTAAAGTCACAGAGAAACTATTATATCAAACTCAGGGATGAATATCCATGTTCATGAAATTTTCAAGGTATTGTGTCCCCCTTTTTTCATTATTATCCATTAAAATACAACATGAATGGAACATTATGACTAATTTTGAGGGTTTCCAATGACAAGAAGAAACTATGATTAACATTTTGTAATGAATTTTGATTATATTTTGAACAAGTATTCATTCTCAAATGTTGCTAAATTAGTCTATCATAATACGTCACCACGGTTACCATTTTACTACACCTATCCTAAAATTATTGTGATTATGTGAATGTATGGTCTTTATACTATGTTATACATTCATGAAAAAGTATACAATGCTCTCCTTTTGCTGGTAAACATGATTCCCCAAACTGATCAAAGATTAGACCTTTAAGAAAATTTTTAGAAGAATGACTTATATATGGAAGCCTCAATCAGATTGATCATATTTTTATTGAGGATGAATTGGAATCTGTATTTGAAAAAAAATTGTAAAAAATCAATGATCAAAAATAAAATTGGTATTAGAGGATCAATGTAGAGGATTTGTAAATCAAGGGTATTAATCCCCATTTACACTTCAAGATTTAGGGATCATGGTGTTTAGCTCAGCAAGTAGGTACACTGCATATCAATTCCATTTTCCATAGGGATAATCGAAACATACAGTCAAATGTTTCTATAGTGAACATGAACCTTTTCATTTATAAGGTTCACATTGAGAACCTTGTGAGGAAAGATCATTGTTTTTTTATGATGGTTGGTTATGTTGGAATGGAGAGGGGGTTTAGTGACAATGGAGAATTTCTTCAGCAAACATCAATAGCCAATGGGAGAAATTGTAGATAGACGAGTCAGTAGTAATCTAATCTAATTATCCTACTGAACACACCACATCATGAAAGATAAAACAATAAAAGGATTAATTGAGGTATCCATTGTGTGATACTACTCATATTTATTAGGATGATGAACCATATGATTTGATGATCTAATGTATGAAGGTACCAACTTGAATTTAGTGGATGGTCCTAGTCATTCGATGAAACCCATATATCATGAAAAAAACCACACCAGGATTCATTATAAGAATTATAGATATACACTCATCTTCTTATAGTATATGGTAAATTCCCATGTACACTATCTGCACCACTATACTAGTCTTTTAGTAGACGATTATGAACTGAGTCAAAAACCTTTCTCAATATTCTTGAGCTCATCGGAGTTGAAGTAGATATTGAGAGTTCAAATCCCAATCATTTACAATACCAAAAGATAGATGTTTTCATGTAGTATATGATGTAAAATCTACATTCAATCACACATGGGGATCAGGGGTCATTCCATTTTCCACACTATCTCATTATATCATCATATACCATAAACTAATGAATGATGTCCTAGAGGTTGAAGGCCTATATTTTTTATGTAAGGTCTCTTTTTAGAGGAGATGTAGTTGATATAAATTTGACTAGAAGATGTAACTAATATGAATGTTCAAGACTAATGAATCATCAAATCAATTATTTGAATCTGTAAATATAATGAATGTCATGCCTTGTTAAACTATAATAAACACATTGAGAATCATCAGGGGATTTGATAATGGCTAATATGACAAAGTGGACCGAACACCCAAGAGACAAGAGATCTTCTTGTTATATGAAGAGGTATTTTTGGTTTGATGGGGGTTCATTGATTCATACCTTTTGATATCCATTGGATGAGTCTCAATACTCTACTCTGGAATCTGTTTCCAAGGTACACTCTACTCTTGTTGATGTTCTAAACACCACCACTTTTATTTGAGCTAGTACTAAGGGGTTCCATTGAGATCAAGGAGGTGTTTTCTAACACCTATCTTATTACATCAGTACTATACTATAATTTTATTTACCATGATGTTAATCTATGTTGTCATGTGGTTGATTGATGTCTTGTCCATTTGTAGCCAATGGGAAATTGAGATCACCAAGTCATGGATGATATTGGGTGATTGTAATTAAAAATACTTAATATGGGGTAATTTTACCTATTGGAATATATGGGCACTAGATAGGTTGATATCCAATCCATATTTTTAGTAAGATATCTGTAAACTATAACCAGAACTATCCTTGGGATATAGGATGAAAATGTAACTATGTATTACCATGCGAAAAATGTGAGAGAAAATAGAGAGAGAAACACATGTGTGACTGAGACCACGCCATCATATTTGGAAGGGATACTATATAGAATGTAGTAAAGGGGTAGTACATTCCATTCATAAACAATATGGGTTGGGTTCGACATCATATTAGTGGTGATAGAATTATTGGGATGAAAAAAGAAATTTTGGTCAACAAACACAACTAGTGCATTAATAAGGGAACAAGAAACAAATCATGCAAGATCCTTCTAATAGAAATTGAGAATGGATTATATTTTATCCATCTATGGATACAAACTCAAGGGATTATTAGATCCAAATTGATGTAATGAGTCCATATGAATTATAGAGGATCCTACTATCAAAAATGGATGAACAATAAGAAAAATATAAAGACATGTTAATTTTGGATTTTTAATGTAGAACCCACCCAATATCCAAGAGATGGTGGTATTTCCAACAATTGTTAAGGCACTTGAGATGATAGTTAAGAAAATTTATCCCCAAATCTCATCTTCCCCCAAGGAAGATCAAATACCAGAAACGCAGTCCCAATAAATAAGTGTTGTATCATCACAATGAAACATCAAATCAATTCTTGATGAATCCTAAAAATAGAATGATAGGGAAAACATAAGGGATGTAGGTTAAAAACCAAGAGAAACATACAGACGTCATTTAAATGAAAATTTCAGATAAACTACCCCCCAAAAATATCTCTCATTTTTATTTTCACATAGGAGAACATGAGATCAACATTAAATATGTTATTTATTGATAATAAATCATAAGAGACTATATTTAGTACTAATAAAAATAGATGAAGGCTCGAGTCCCCTAGAATATGATATATTGATCGGAGTGGATAAGTAATCTTGTACAGATTGAGTGTTCAGATGATAAAAATTTGATCATCTAGATTCATTGGTAAATTGATTAATAATTAATGTTTGTAATCCATCCAATATCTTAATTGTGATATATGAATCCAATTTCCATTCAATATGACTTAACATCTAATAAACCCCACTATGATGTGTAATAGTCTACCAATCACATCTCACCAACAATCAAGATGTTCAAGGTGGATATTTTTTCCATTCCCTAGACCATTATACTATATTCTCTACATGATACCTCAACCGTACTACTCCGAGCTCACTTTCCTCCCCCTAATGATCTATCGAGTTGTAGTACATTGTCTAAAAGGTATCACATAGTTGATGGATATAAAAATAACACATGACTGTAGAGGAGTAGTAGATTCAAACCCCATGATCCAAACTCAACCCATTTCAATATATATATTATAGTTATCATGCCCAACATGTCCAACTACTTGCTACTAGGGGACATGATTCCATGAAAACGGTTTTTCTAGATAGACTACTGGAAGGATTTAGATAGTTTAGAATAATAGATTAGAGTACTAAATATTTGACTAGCTACATTAAAACTGGACTTGAAGGTGGGAAATAATCCCATGTTGTTATAAAATAGTAAAGAATATATACTTGGAAATTCATATCTGTTATCATACTTCCACCATGAACTACCTCCCATTTAATAATAATAATTTTGACAATGCCCCCACTCAATGAAAATTTAATGCCACCCCAAATATACCTTGATCAGTGTATCACTATTGGAGGCTTGGATAGTTGACTAGAACTACTATATTAGAGTACTGAGGGACAACACTTAGAAACAATGGATATTTGGTGAATCATTCAAGTAGATATTGGTCATGATAGTGAATACATGATATTTTTAGATCGCTCACATGAGGTAAAACATAGTTAATGTTAGAACCACCAACAAAGTTCATGGATTTCCTATAAAATTGAACTCATCTTGATGTAGGAGAATTATCCATGAATAAACACTCAAGATCTTGGATGATCTACAACTAGCCATCAGATTGGAAAATAAACTTATTTTTGATCACAATACATGAAAACAATGAGAAAAAATATCAAGAAATATGTGTACATATATTAACATTAGGTACATCCCTTCATCTAAGTAGTTTCAAGAAAAAGGTATTCAATATATCTCATATCCCAAAAATGTGATTCAATGTAAGAAAAAAAATGAATGTGACCATGTACAGGGAAGGTGAATAATGGAAATAATGTTAAACGGAAGCAGATCAAGGGAATTATAGAATATCAAGAATGTAAAAGTGACCATGTTGTGGGTGAAAAATATGTTTTCACACTGAAACTCCTACCTCATATATTATCATTAACATGAATATGAAAAATCAAAAACCCAAATCTGAAAATGATGTCACAGCATTAGGTACTAAAGATCCCCATTTATGAGTGGCTAAATAAAGAACCAGTACGATATCTGAATGTGATAATAGTAAAATTAAGGTAAGATTTTTGAATGAGAGAATAAAAATTCCAAAACACAATGGAATTGATGGTGGAATTTAGAAATGATCCAATGTTCTGAGAACAAAACCCACACAAAAAAATATTATTCTAATAGGATTCACCTCTAACTCTACTTCTATTGATATTAATATCATAAATCTGGTGCGCAAGAAATTTCATATTATGGATCTCACCATTGGCCTCTTTTATAACATCATGGAAACTCTTTTTAGTCATCAACAATAAGAATACATCATATATATCTTATGGAATCTCCATAATCTATTTAAAATAATGGAAAATACATGTGGGATGATCCTCACCATTACCCGTAATAATTTAAGACGATCAATATAATTCGTTAGATTAGATGAATTCGTATCATTTATTATTGTAAGACTAGTTGAGATACAAATGGGTTCAGCATAGTATAACAAGTGCATGTGGTTTAGATATTTCACATAAAATATTGAATGTTGTGAACCATTTTGATTATTTATGGATTGATCCAAAACCGTGATTATTATCTAAATATTCACATCCATGGGTATAAATATGATGAGTTAATGGTGAAACCTTTCATTTAAGATCTGGAGTGTATGGGTTAGATGTGACATGATGAAACTGCATCAACAATAAACATGTGATCCAATGTCATATGGTTGTTCATGTAAAAAATTACCATAATTTCAACTATGGATCTATCACTCTTAGAAACCCTCACCACACTATTAGAAGAGTACTGACCTTCATACTTATTCTAGGTGGTTCTTAATTAATTTTATATATAGCCTCCAGTGGTGGAGTTATTCTCGGGTCAAAGAGTATCATCTATAAGGTAGAAGGTGAAGTGATGATTTAGGAGTAGAGCTGTAGTTAGTTCACATCGGTACATGAACAACTAATGCTTTCTCCAAATTTATATATACTTGTCTCTATTGAACACATCATAGAAAAAAGTACCAATATCACACATGGTCAATTAGATTTCCCCACTCTAATAAATAAATTTCATTCCATCTATACACTCATGAAAAAAGTAGTATAAAATAGTCGAACAACAATAGCCTTTCGGTAAACATAGCAGTCTCATCTTTCCGTTGATCCTTCTCCACTTTCTATAACCCCATGACTGTGAGTCAAGCTATATGGTTATGATGTTTCCCCATGTGTACCTGTGATCACCACACTTTAATGCTACAATTCTCATCCCACATGTAACTCCCACCAGGAAAATATCAGATATATCTATGTGATGAGATTTAATTCTCCCAACCTCACCAAATGTAGTGATTCTATATTTTGCGTTTTTCCATAGAATAAAACTGGGATAATGACCATTTGATTTCCTCCCCATTTCAAACACTATAGTCAATATTCCCATGCAACCATCTCCACTCCTCACCTGTTCAAAAATTGTTGAACCACACCCATCCCATAACCTCCCGGTTCAACCAACCCACTAGTACTCATTGAGATGTATAAAACTATGCACCCCCATTTCCATTCATTCTGAGTTCACAGACCACACTTTCAAACTCTTCATATAGTACCACTTATTTCCAGTCCAAATTCTCATACCCCGCTAGGTTCAATTCATATCACCCACCTGTCTATTGACCATTACTCGATACCTTTACTAGCAATGTTAAATCAAACCTAGTTCAAGTTGGGAAATTACACAAGCTGGAAAAATGAAAGAAATGGATATGTTTATTTAGTGTACTCATCAGATGACATTCATTCATTGGTATACCCTTTTCTATATACTATATATATGTTGTGAGGACTATATGTTCATATATTAGGGGGTTTAATGGGTTTTGAGGTCATCATCACCATAATAAATCCCAATACCAGTTCTGATAGTCCTATTTTTGTAACTCAAATATTAGTTGTAAAATGATTTCTATTGTAATTTTATTAGGTTCCATTGGGAATTACATTGTAGTGGTGTCAAAGGATCCAAAAAATCAATATAGAAATCTATTTTTCTATTGTGTGGTTCATGATTCACCGACCAAAGTCATCACAAGGATTTTCCATGATCAACATAAACTATTCAAGTTCAATATATTGAGGACCCCGAAATATCCTATATCCATTTCACCTCAACTCCCACAACCTACATTTCTCATGACTTGGGCCTACCCACCTATACATTCCAAATTTTCATGGACACCGTTTTCATATAATAGTTTCTGAGTTTTAATTCCAATGACATCACATACTGACTCACAAATTCCTCCCTTATCTTCAGACTTCATGACTCTATCTCAGTACATTGCCCCCCATTTTCCCCATCTAATAAGATCATGGTGATCATTACCATTTCAATGTATACCTAGATGTCTTGAGCCAATCTACTAGTATCATGCACCCTCTACTCACTAATCACCCCCATGTCTATTCTAATGTTCAACCATGCTCTATAGGAATTGCAACTTTGGCCATTGGGTTTTGGATACCCACGTTCTACTAATACAAAACTAATATAACTGGTAAAAAACATTGTTTACACTACTTTACTGGTTTTTTCCTGGTTCTCCATCATCCACAATGCTTAAAAGTATTGAATCTATGGATTAAACCTGTATAAATGGTACTAGAACTGACATGATTTCCATTCATTGTGGTCCTTGAAACAAATAATCAGACAAGCCAATTCCCCACCACATTTCACCCCATACACACTATTAAATCCTATAACCAACATTCTCTAATTGGGTTACATGATGGCATTTGTTTCACAATGCCATTAAGATGGTACCATGTTCAAGGACATGGAAATGAGGTTAGTGATTTCAGTTCAACCACCGGGCCAACTGAACACACCAACACCACATATATGAGTTTTCATGAGATTCCAGTATAGTGGTCTTATATTCAAAGACTATGTGTTCCAATCAACCTATGGGTGGATTGGCATGGTGGTGGATTTGATGTAACTAGTTTCATTGAGGTTGTCATTTGGGACATGTTTCATTCACTATACAATATGAAAATGAAATCGTAAAACCTTAAAATCCCACACTAAATGATTATTCAACATTCTATGAAACAAATATAGATTCTATTAAAACATAATAACCCATTTTGATAGTGTTTATGATAGTTCTATATTAGTGTTTAGAACCATCGCTGGAATTAGAGTAGTTGTATGGTTGTTCTCCCTTATCACATAGATGACATTGTATGTTTCCTTGGCACCACCTAGTTAGTGACCACCTGGTCCTCCTAGGTGATCCCTACCCAAGTCAGTGGGAACCTAGTCCTTTCCTGAGATACTTCATGTATCCTATTAAATGAACTACATATTATTGACTAGGGAAGACATGAGATACTTCATGTAACCCTAAAAATGATTAGGTTTTTTGTAAGATGATTAATGTATCCCAGTATCTACTAAATATATTATATTAAGTGATTTGGTTCCAATAAAAAATATCTCTTTATGGTTTTCCCAATTTATTTTTTGTTACTATGTTTTTGAAAACCTTAAGACCAACACTTCCATCAAAAATAAAAACCAGAATGAAGACATTGCGACATGACATAGTAGCCAAATTCATCCTTTTGGGGTCCAATCAATGAAAGGGGCCTAAAGAATCCACACTAAAGGCAACCCAACAAGATTTCTCCACTAGGCCAATAGAGATAGTAGGACACCCTGGGGGGATATAGGAGATCCCCACATAAATTTGAAATCTTGCAATATTAACATCATCATGTTTTCCCATTGGCTCATTATTCATTGACATATCATACCATATATGACCCTTTCCATTTCCTATTACACTTTCCTTGAGTTGGACATTTGAAATATCAACCATGATGGTGTTGGATTCTCAACCCCTAACTATATGAAATTAGGGTGATCATAGAAAAAATGAACGATCAATGAGATGGACAAAAAAATGGAAGGTATCCACTTGGGGATGTTGCGGGCTTTGGGTTTATTCAGTATCAACAGATAAGGTTTCCAAATTCCTGAGTTGATTCTATATATTCTTCTCAGACATTTTCATATCTATTAAACACAAAACCCATTCTCATTTATTTGCTTTAGTGGTGTATGTTTTTACTATGATGATCCCAGTGGGTGATACCATCAGTTTCGGCATAAAAACTCATCACCCGATGCATAATTCTAGGTCAATCTATATTGGTTGGTGTTAATATTAGGGTAGTAAGAGAAATGACTGATTGTATTGATAGTTCATTAAAAGAAACCTTTAAACTAATAGTATCCATAGAACAACAATATTTTTTCTTCGCCTCATTGGTTGTTCAATCATTCTTACCCCCACAAATCTGAACCTCACCATGTCTTTTCAGTAATATATTCATGAGATGATTCCATATTAATATATTATACAAGGGGAAGAACTAATAGGATGAAATTAAATGGGCCTACCATGATGGGATGTACCTATAACTAATGATCTGATATTGAAAATGATATAACAAATCATCGGGAGAGTGACCACCAACCTCAAAACTCAATGCCCCTCTTGGTTGGCATCGGATCGCCCATACCAGTTGTCTTGTGATCAATCCATTCCATGAGATACACTATTGGGGTTGATTACAATGAATATCCATACTATTTAATTTCTATGTTCAATTCACCTTGCCTAACACTTATGCATTGCTTTAGTAGTAGATCGTATTTGAAGCCTACGAACAAAATACATTTCATTACGCTTTATCTGTGATGATTGTTTCATTGAATGGGTCTACCTATTAGACCTCTCAAACAACATATTAGTTATATGCCACTAGTAATTCTTATGATTCAAGATGTGGGGTCCCACCATGTTCCTATTACCACTACCTTCCACACTAAAAGAACTAGATATTCTTTAGTTGATCATTTCTTACATCATACAAAAAATATCACTATTGTATTAGCGGTGAATTTGATAATGCCAATTCCAATTCCTCTCAAATACAGTGCCAGAGGATATGGAATTTTGTTTTTGAATCAATGTGGGAGATTGAGATTATTCAGTGGAGAAATGAATGACCGCACTATTTCATGAACATGTAGGTGGAGTCATGGAACCAATACTACCACCCATGGATATCATTAATATATTCAAGATTATAAATAATCCAATTTCTACATGTGGTATGGAAATGGTAGCTATGATTATTTTATGAAGAGACCCATGAGCTCACCCTGAACCATTAATCAACCCATTTCCCATTAAACTCACCACCAACTCTATCACCCCATATCATAATGTAATACTTGAACTAGTAGAAAACATATTGATTTCACTTTATCCTACATTTACCCCCACACTTTGGGATCATCATATGAGTGGGTTATTCTACGACATCATTTCAATGCCAACAATGTCCCCATAACAATTCATTGTCCTTCTAGTTTACTAACAAGGGTAGGTGTGATATATGTGCCTTCCACCATAAACAAATGGTGCAACTCAATAGTAATAACACCTATACCAATCCAAAATCCCCATTATCCTTCCACCCTATATATGAGAATAAAATAATCAGACCTTGATCTCCCCATTTCATTCTCTAAACATTACTTCTAGAGTTGGTATCATGTGTAGTTTATTCGATTGATAGATATATATTGATGGATCTACATGATTGTGTAGTGAAATTCCATTCATTACCTCCCTTACACCACTATGTTATGCTAGTTTTGTATGAAAACTCAATATTTAATAAAACAATTCACTTAATTTTTTATTCAATTAGTTAATTTTTATTACTTTTAGAAATGAAAATTTCACTTTTTTACGATTTTTTTGTAGTTTGAGGTGATTTGTGGTTCCCACAATGGAATTCAAGCCAAACATGTAAAACTAGCCAAGAACCTAACCACACATCTGAACATTAATATTTTTTATGTGAATATGTGAATCCAATTGGGATTGAAAATTGATCAAAAAAGAAACAATTTGTGATCTAAATATCATAGATGATTATGAATCCCAATACATCAATTTGGAGGCCCAAAAGAGGCCCATAATGTGAAAAATATGGGCGATATAGATTTGACCACCCTTCTATATTTGGGCCATAACTCAGGACTCAGAACTAAAATTGGACTGATTATAACACCATCAGATATCTAAATCGATTTCTCACCTCTCCATTGAATTCCAATAAAAATTCACATGTTTAGGTTAGTTAACCATCTAGATAAATAGGCGGGAGAAGTATTCTGTGAATAGACACCTAGTACCTTAGGGTCATGACATAGATTGTGAAAAAATGATTTAAATAGCCAAAAAACAACCCACCCTCATTTTATATGGTATATAGACAATAGCATAATATTGGAGTCTTTAAGATGTCCATATTCATAATCTATATTTTTTTCCTTTCCCTGGAGTTCTAAAAAAAATTTGATCACTGAGGGTGGTATATGATGTAATTCTCAAGATTCTTGTTTTTAATGTTTGAATGGTATTTTTATTTCTATGATTGTATATTATTTTTATTAATCACCTATTATTATTTAATTATTATATGTACTAATATGTCCTACTCAACTCACATTTGAATGTTTTCGAGCACACATTCACAAGCTATTTCACACACCGTTCACTAAATTTTCATCACACTTTAAATTGTGGGGTTTCTAAGGATCATATTAGTATATTGAATTCACATAAACCCTAAAAATTATATGTTTTATTTTTTCAAGGTAATACATTGAAATAATAAAAAAATTATAGAAAAATGTATTTTTTTCATAGTGTATTTATTTGGAGTGTATTGGTTATGAATACAAATATAAATCACATTATCATCAGTGGTAATAGAGGAATCCTTTTGTGTTTTTGACTAAACCCTAAAAGTAATCCTTATAAAAAAAATCATAGAATTATTGTTCTAGGTTTTCCAAACTAGGGATTAAAATATCTACACTGTTTCTCTTAATATGAAGGTTGAGCATCAAGAGATTTCATTGGGATGATAAAGCATAATTTATTCCATTAATTTCATATTTTTTATCACTTAACTATTTCTATTGGATTCTGAAATAAAAAACACCCCATGTTTTCTGAAATTCAATTCCACTTTTATTTTCCTTATAAATAATGTTTTCTTAATTTATTGATTATCTCTATCAAGAGAAAAAATAAGGTTCCTACTATACAATAGAGATTCTAGTAAAACTAATAATCTAATCTAGAACTCTTGACAATGTGATCAAGTTTTGGGGCCGTTTCTATGGTGACAATGCCATCTTTTCCATTTATTTATCACTCATTTCAATATTTTCGACATCACTGTTGTTCTTTTTGGTTTTTTGTGTGCTTTTTATCATTTAATTATTATCCTATATCTCTCTAATTTTGTAATATATAGTTATTATTAATTTTATACTTTTATTCTTATAAAAATGTTTTTGATTTATATTTATTTCATTATATAAAATTTTTAAAATAGAAAAAAAACATAATTGAAAACATATTTTCATAACCATACTAGGAAAATATGTTTTTTTAAATTGGTCTAGAAATTAAAAATACCACTTAATCACAAATTAGTTCATGTAGAGAATAAATTTCAAATAACACTGAGGAACCCTTTGTTGAACCTTATGTGGCCCTAAAATAATCAAATTCCGAAATAAATGAATCCCCGGAAAACATGGTTTTAATAATCATTCATCCAAAGGATTGAAGACCCAATATTAGGGGTACGATCCAATATATATCCAATACCATGAGGAAGTATCCGACAATGATTTGAGATTCGGCCTCATGCACCTACTTTGTTAATTCCATGATCTTTAAGGTGAGCACTGTCACAAAAATCTAATGAATTTTCTCATTCTGTGATCCAATATGAATCACCAAAATGTGACTGATGACTTCATAATGTTTAGGTCCTTTAATTTTTCCCTTGATAGTTTATCCAATGATTGGATATACTATCTACATACCACAAATGGGGAACAGAATGAACTAAAAAGACATTTTCTATCTAATTTATTCCCTATCTTTAGGACTTCATAAACTAGAAAATAAATATGTGGCATTTGTAAATCAAAATGATTGGACCATCTTGTAAAAGGAGAGGCCCATCATGTATGTTAATAGAGATTCAAAATAATATTTTCATGTTTCCCCCAAGAGAAAATTAGTGATCAATTTCTAACTATATACTTCTATGATGGACTTTTCCCCATTGATCGAGAAATGATAGATGATACAGCTAATGGTACCCTATTTGAAAAAACACATATCGCCACTAATGAATTTATAGACAACATAGCTAAAAATATACAATAATTTGGTACACGAGAAATCAATGAAACCCAAGAAGATTTTGAGGAAATTCATTAATTACTAGAAAAAAAATTTAGATAATAAACTTGATGAGATTCATACCCTTAAAAGATAATTAGATCAAACTCAAGGTAATTCAAAGTCTCCTCCCACACAATTAAATTATGGTATTTTTCTGATAACACTCACTTTGTTGATTAGTTCCAAAAATTTAGGAATCATTTGAGTTTGGTACATTAGTATTTCATGGGTTCCCATTACAAGAAGTACTTTCATTCATGGAAGAACCATTTATGAGAAATCCAATCCCCAAGTTGGAAGAAACCCCACTATACCGAAACGGATGTAAATCAAGAAATCCAAAATAGAATTTTTATCAAGAAGGCCCAGGTATAACACGTTATTAACCTTCCACTTCTTGGAGTAACCCTCCTCCTCCCAAATTTGTGCCAAGAATTGAGGAAATGATGAATAAAATGGAAACCCAGAACCTAAAATTCTAAAAAACCTCACAATCGACTATTAATGACAGACGAACTCTATTGGTACAATTGGGAAGCACTGTCATTGAGATAAAGATGGTTCATTTTGGACAACTACCATCCCAGCCTATTTTTAACCCAAAGGATAAATAACATGTACGTGAAATCATACTTTTCAGTGGTATAGAAGATTATTCTTCCAATGATTCTATAAAATAGATATGTACACATATTGAAAAAGTTATTTATCTACCCAAAAAAGATTCTAGTAAAGAATAAAAGAAACGGGTAATCATGTTATCCTTCAGGGTTCCTTAAATAATCCATTCTGCATCCCAATACCTTAATGATCCATAAACCAAATAAATATTTTGATAATTAAATTTTTAAAATGGTCCCGGATACATTGAAAAATGTAAAACTACACATTTATCTCGTGGAAGTTGTTAAAGAATTCCTTAATATGCCAAATTTCATAAATAACATAGCACCAACTTATAGGTTAAAGAGTATCATCTTCTAGGAATCATCATTAAACATGAAAACTAGATTATAACACATCTATCAGGAGTGATTGATGATATACTTGAAAGAAAGTAGCATAATAGATTCCATGCAGACTTCTACTTTCTTGATATGGAAGAATGAATGTCTTTTCATGGGAACTCTCAAATGATGTGTATTTTTTGATTTTTGGGGGCATATGACTGGTTAAATAAGGCCATATCTAAAAGGAAAAGTAAATTTAAAAAAACATTAAAGGAATTTTGAAAATAAAATAAAAAAAAATAAAAATGCTACTTCAACAGATGTGGGTGGGTATTTTTATTATTTAAAATATATAAATAATTATCTGAGTATAATATTGAATTTTTTTATGAATATCATATTGATAAAATTCCATGAAATGATGTTTTTTATAAGAAATTATACAATATGTAATCTATATACATATACTTCATCAAGTAATAATTAATAACTATCATTTTAATTAATATCCACAGAATTATAATCCCTTATTTTTTTAAACACAAAAACCTATGAGAATTAACATTACCATATAAATGAAATTAATTATAACCAAGGATAGACTCAGAACATGCCATTATAGCACCCTGCATTGATTTTCATATCAATGATCCATTATTTTCAGTGTTAAATTACGGGATATAACCCTTATAAAATGAGGATTAATTATGGTTGGGTATTGTATTTGAAATCTAAATGTTTTGTCTTAATATTTTGTTTTACCAAATAAGATTTCACTCTTACAATATAAAATATTATCAACCTCACGTGGTATTTTTAAATTGTTCCATATTTAAATTACATTCATTAAAACTAAAAACTAAATTCATAGATCCTATTATTTGAATTATAGCATCTCATTGACTCACAATAAAAAAATAAGGATATAGTTATATCTATTACTATAATAAATTACCCTTCCATGGGTTGTGTCTTCATCATAGAAATGAATTTAATTAGAAAAGGTTTAGAGATGGTGTGACTAAAAAAAATTTCTTCTAATGATTTATGGAAGAAATAATTAAAACAAAAAATTTAAAAAATGAATTCAATAGAAGAAATAGAATGTACATAGAGAGTTTTTTTTCTTGAACAACAATATTACTATAATGAAGAGGAAGAGAAGAGTATTTTGGAGGAGATCCTAGCTTGAAATATTCCATCCTATATTGATGTATTTAAATGTAAATTAACCACCTATATTCTAATAACAATACCATACATCACATAGAACATCCTAAATAAGTGGAATTTCACATTTATAGATTTGGGAGGATTATAGGGTTTCGAGACTTTTCATGTGTGAATGGGAAATTCGGCCAAATATTTTAAGCCAACATTAATCGAATGTTTGACCTCAAAAAAGTCTGAAAAAACTGACCTTTCCAAAGATTTAATTCTGATAAGTTTGGTATTATATATTATTTCCAAATCGGGGTCAAATCCAATCACATATGAAGTCGTTATGGCCCAATTAATAAATTGGTTTCTAGTCTAGAGAGTCTAGTCCATCTTTAGCTTCATGGAACATTTCATTAAATCAAATGCATGATCCATCTAAAATGTACGAAATCAATGTTGTATACCATTTAAAATAGAATTTTCTATTAATATTTAATGTTCAAATAAGTCAAACATAAATATATATGGCTGAAATATAATAGTCAACATTAATAGGGAAAACTGTAATTTTCTTCAAATTTTCAAATGAGTGATCCAATCCATAATATTCCATAAATAAAAATATTTAAAAAAATGTGAGGAAATTGTTTCCTTTATTATGAATAAAAAATTCAACATATATTTTATCAAACCCCCTCCCCCCCCCCCCACATACCCTTTTTCACTCGTGGTAAGAACCTCATATCATGTATTACAACAAAAATGTGACAATATATGAATTTTCAAATTCTCCAATCCAGAGAGGAAATATATGCCAAGTAAGAATCCTATCAAGAGTCAATATCAATAAATTTAAAATTTATTTTATTATAAATGTTATAAATAAATTATACATAGATTAATGAGAATAATCATTGAGTTAAAATTTATGGGTTCACCCAGACATTAGTTCTGCATTTGTCTCTGTTGTAACAGTTTGAAGCTCATATAGTGGCCATTTATTTTATATATTCTGGTCTAGAAAAATAATTATTTTTTTATTTGTTTAATTTAACAAACATGTTTAATATTATTTTTCAAACAAATTTTTATATCCACTAACATATGAATTCCCAAAAATATATCATTAATATCCCAATCTAAATATCCTTATGTGGTGTACATTTCATCACCCCCTATATATTATGATAATATATGTAAATATATAAAAATTTATTTATTTATTTGATTTTTAATATTGTTCTGATTTTATGAGGGTTTACAATTGTTAGATATTAGGAACACACACATAGGAAAATTTGGTATAGTAATGAAACTGATGGGAAGGGAAATGAAAAAATGGATCAACCATCAATATAATCTTTTTCTTCTTAATGTGGATATACCATCAATTGAGAAGGAAAATTATTACAGGAAATTGTGAATGAAAACATATGTGGATAAATCAATGAAATAATTTAAAATGAAAAAATATTGCAAAGAATGATGTCAACATATAACAAGCTTAATATTCATAGAATCGATCAGATCATCGACGACATCAATTTATATAACAATCAACACATAATGATGATATATTTCTAATTATTATAATGATAAAAGATAATTTTTTTACAAAAATACATTTTTCATATGTTTGAAATGTAAATTATCATGTTAAGTGATGCATTTTTTTGTATTTTTTCATAATTTTCAATTTAACCGAAAACCTAACATAAAAGACACATAAAACTCAAAAATGAAAAATCCTTAATAACTATCCCAAAATGTTTTCCACTCCCCGACCACTAAAATATTTCATTTTATTCAATGTGGACTGATTTTAAGAGAAGTACACATGAAATTTATAATTTTAAATATAATAAATAATATAAAAGTGAAAGAGTTAGTGAGAGTTTGAAATTATCATGTGATGATGGGGTCGTTCGGTTTGATGATATCAACTACATGGGTTGTATGCCCTACAATGTATTTATTATATCATTTATATTTGAATGTAAATATTATTCATGTGTCTACTTTTTTGATCTACACTGAAACAAAAATAAAAACATTAGATACCACATAAGGACCTAACCATCTGGAATTCAACTTATTAGGCAATATAATTAGTCATGAAATAAAGAGTAAGACATTCTCCCCTATATGAAACTCTATTTTTTGCATCATTATATCATGATATGATTGTGTTATCTCATTTTAGATACTTGATATCTAATATGATAACAATTGAATATCCTCATACCCTTGAATTTTTCGCTTCCTTTAATAACTAGCTTGGTATAAGTCCATGTTGAATTTCATTATAGCCTAATATGCTCGATGCTCAACTTATATGGGGAGATGGCATGATTACTCAAAAAAAATCTGAAATGGGGACATACAAATGGGAGTCTTTTATACCTTAATATATACCAACAACACATAATTTCACATAAATAGCTTATTTTAAATGTTTTGTGATTTTAATTTCCATTATTTCTTTATTTTTGGGGTTTTCCATGCTTTTATAAAGGAATGGGTGAGTTTTAATGAATTGGGCCAAACCATGAGCCCAATTTAAGATTTAAAAATAAATTTTATTTTTTATAACATTTTCATTTTTTAATATTTTTCAAACATTCAAATTCCTAAATGTCCTCCCCTGATTTATTAACACCAAAATTAATATTTGGAACCTTTAGATATCCATAAACATGGTGTAATATGGTTTTTATTTAAGAGATTGGGCCTGCCCGGAAGCCCATATCAAGTTTTAAAAATGAATTTTATTTATTTAAAAAAATATTCAATATGAAGTATTTCTTCGTGATTCTAAGTCTCACACGATCCCATTTAACCTGGCCGCATGCCCAACCTCTTTCTCCCATCTTTGGAGCTCTTCTTCATCGCGATTGAGTGCTGACTTTCTTAGGGTTTTTATTATCGGGCAGATTTTAGGAGGTAGGTTCGTTCCATCATTAATCTCTCAATTATTACTCTTTTTCTTCAATTCTAGTTCCTAAATGTCCTCTACATCATTATTCTAATCTCCCTTTATGTTTTTGTGGTTTTAAATTTCAGCTACTGGTGTATTAGGAGCGATTCCTCAAGATCCTTCTAGTAAGTGAGTTTCTTCCATTCCTCTTTCAAATTGCTTAGGGATTCATTCTATTTTCTTGGGGTTTCATCCTTTTTCCATGAAGTACCAAATAACCAGGAGGTAGTGTTTCGAACATAGGGTTTAACCTTCAGTTTACTTAGTCCAAGTTTGTGGTTTTAGGTTTGTTCTAAGTCCGTCTTGATGCGATGGTGGTTCGACTTGATTTTCCCACGTTGATTCAAGGGTTTTCATTACTTTGGTAGGTGATTCCACTTTTTATACAATCCTTGTGACATAGCTACTATATGTATTATATTTTAATGTTTAAACCATTTATTTGGTGCTTCAAAAATTGTTTTAAGTGGTGTTTTTAATGCAATGAATTTTAACGACCAATTTCATGTGAAAATTTCGATTTTTTATATAAATCATTTATTACTCAATTTAGGGATGCATTATAATTATTTATTTGCCCTTATTGAACATTATTAGGTCTTAAAATAGTGTTTTAAATGTTATTATTCATTGGTTGTTTCTTAGAATTTTTTTTGGAGACGTTTGTTTAGAAAATGGTATTTGAGTGCCAATTTGGTGTCAAATTGGGTGTTTTACAAGGGTATTCTATGCGATGATTATTGGGATTGATTTATAAAATGTGTAATGAGTTTAAATTGATTTTTAGGGTGTGTTGGATGCTATTTTGATAAATACGAGTATTAATATGGTGTTAAAGTGGGGTTTTCAAAGAGTATTGTGTTCAAAACAAAGAAAGATTTGGAGAAGTTGTTTTGTTGAAACTCAAAGTGTTTTGGTGTGTGTCTTAAATGGTATAAAATGTGTGTAGATACTTTGCTAATTTTATGAGACTATTAGTGGTGTTTTATAAGAAAATTTATATATGTATCAATATGAAATTATTTGAGCACAAAGTAGGAATCTCGGGTACCTAGGTGGGGAGGATGTTTAATAGTATAGCTAGTAGACAAGATGGGTTTTGTCCATGTTTCACCTAGCATCTGGATAACAAAAACTCTAAATAAACTATGTGGATGATGATTGGGGACCACTTGGTTTTGGGTATATTCCCTACTAGTGGCTCGTGCACAAGAATGGATTTTATTTTGGTTACATTACATCGAGGTATGCGGTACATGGGGCCCGAGACTATCTAGTGCCTAGGGGTGTTCCAGATTTTGTTGCTCATTGTGATTGTGGTATATTCCAATGTATTGGGGTGTTTTTGGAAGTAATTTACAGTGAAAAAAATTTCTATTTATATGTGTGAACAATCTGAAAACTATAGCTTGAAAAATGATTTCAATTGAATGTGGCATTTCTTGGATTTTATCACTGCTTTTCTTTGTGTATTAAAACTGCTTGCTTTTTCATATTGTATTGCATGCTCTTTGGAATCATTGGGTGGTATTATATTGGGTATAGTCTCACACCGTAATTAAACCACATAGGTGTAAGTATACATTGTTATTTTTGACTTAGGTAAAGGAAATGCTAAGTTTGATGGCAGTTCAGGGTGTTAGTCCCCATCCTTGGGGCGAGTTGTGGAAATGGCTTGGGGGTGATGGCCCCTTGTCATGTGGAGTACATTGGGATGTTTTGTTGCTATTTCACTGTCTCTTTGGACATTATTTATTGAATTTGAACTTATGTATTCAGTTATGGCTTTTTTTATAAACTATGTTGGTATGAATTTTTCCGATTCATTTTATCAAATATTGTTTTGTGTTTTTTGTATACAAATTTAGGATAATCATTCCAAAATCATGATAAATGTTACCTGGGAACTTGTGCTAGCCCATGTGGATAGGGAAGGCCCTCCGGGTCCTATCACAGGATGGGTTTGGTGCTCTTTTACGTGGTGACCAGATTCGGTTTGTGACAAAATGGTATCAAATGAGGTTCACTCTCTTTGGGTCACGTTATTTGGGGAACAGTCAGGATAGTCTTGATTTAGGATTGTTGGGACATGGAATTCTAGTTAGGTGTAATTTGGCTGATCACCACACCTCATGATGGGATTACAGTCCCTAGGGGATGTTGGGACCTTTAATATTCCTTTGGTTTTCCTTATTTAATGATCATTAGGAGAAATGAAAAGAGGGTTTGGTTAATTCTCTCAGTGAGCTCGTATGGGCTGGAAAGCCATGTGGAGCTAGGGATATTCCCTAGAACACTCTCTATGATAGTGAAGTTATTGGAATATGTCCACCAACCATATGTCCATATCACCCACCGAAACTAGTTTTTTCTCACATTGTCTTGTGTTCTTTAGTTATGAAATCTTGGAACTTCGGTTTTAAAGTGACTTGGTTTCAAGAAGTGTAAAGTTTTTTTTAAATGATTTTAAAAAAATTATGGAATGTTTTGATTTATGATATAGTGTAATAGAATATTTATAATTAAATAGAAATAGAAAATGGTGTTCTTACACCGCTTTTGAAAGCAGAAACTATACTAAAGTTGGTTTAGAAAAAGTGTTTCCCATAGAGTTTTCTAAACTATCATTGGTTGTTTTAATGCGATGAGATGTTATGAAATTGAAATGAAAAACATTAAAGTGACTTCTTGTATAAACGGTTGTCTTTCTGAAAATTTTAGTAATATTACAATTCGGATTTGGATCTCCTAGTTATCAGTTTTTGGAAAAAGGATGCATTGGTTGGCCATTTATGTTTTAAAAAGTGGAAAGAATATTTGTTTTAAACATTGGTATTTCTATGAGTGACCACATGTATGGGGTTATATGGGATGAAAGATGGTTTATGGCATGACTGGATGAGTTCCGGGATGGATATGAGGAGGGTGTCTAGTGTGGCATAAAAACATACATGTGTGAGGCCAATGGGATACCCTTGGTGGATATGCTTTCCACTAAAGCGTATTTTTTCAATGAAATGGTATTAAAGAAAAACATGATTTCTTGATGAATATTTTGGTATGGTTTGTATTATGGGTTTTTGAAAATGTTGATGTTGTGGGATGTTTTGAGTCCAAGAACCCCTCCTGTTTGAATTGTGTATTGGGATTGTGTCCGGTTGGTAAGCTATGTTTTAGGGACGATTAGTGGTCTCTTCAGAAAAATGTTTTCGGATGCCTTTACAAAGGTTCCCTTCCTGTGTTTGGATCTGGTTTCTGGTATATCTTGACCAATGGACTATATTTGTGGGGTCCTTGGGTTCAATTGTTGGATAAGGTATGCCCCGTTATGTATTATTGCCCAACTGAAGTGAAACCCGGATTGTTTCTCCAATTGAAGACCATCCAGTTGATCAATATTAGGAATCTATTTCATGAGATTTTTAGATTGAGTCTAAACCCTTTCCTATCATGGTTCTATGTATCCTCTTGTAGTGGGAGAGTGACCATGGAAGGTTTAAAGAGACCTTAGCTTCTTATGTTTCTTGATTTGCCTAAGGTGGAAGTGGTCTGGGGTTTTTTTCCTAGATGAGTTTCTGGATGGTGTCTAAGAGGCCCTCTCAATCCTTCGTAGTCATTTAGAAGAAGGATATCACGTAAAACTACTAGTTTGAGAAATGTGGTCAAAAGAGGATATTGTGGCCACTTTCTACAATTGTGTGTTGTTTGGGAATGTTGTATAAGGTCCCTCTAAATGCATTGTTTATATCAGTTGCAATGGTCATTTTCAGTGACGCATTGTGATGTCATGTGCTCAATTGACCTTAAAGGTGAAATTCATACAATGCTATGACAGACACTATTATGTTGGGATAATGTCTCTCTTGTAAAAACATCACAATCTTCCTTTTTATAGGATGTTGAGTATAAGTTTTCTTTACTTTAATTGTTTGTCACCTGAAGAAACAAGGTGTGATATGTGTGCATCTTCTAAGCCCTATTTCAGTGAAATATCATGTTATGGAAAAGTGAGTCTAGAATGTGTTATGTCATGGAAAACTTATTGGTGATTATGGTGTAGTTTTTGGTGTCACTGAAAGAAGAGTTCTCATTCAGAGGGTTTCCAAAGCCTAACTGCAAGGCCAAAGATGCTTCAATCACTTGAACTCCAACCATAGGTATCAGAGAGAAGCTTTCTCATAGTTATGGGAAATCCTAGGGTTTTTTAATCCCTTTTACAATGACCTATCCTTAGTATGAAGGATGGGAAGATTTTAAAACTCTGGTGTCATCATATTTTTTCTGTTGTTCCTATTCGGTGGAAATAGGTGGAGTTTATTGTACCCATGTCATCACATAATTTTATTCCCACCCCCTTTGGTTTCCATTGATTCTTTGGAGAATGTTTTGATATTTGGTTGGATAGGTAGAGAAAATGGTTTTCACATGGGTAGTTGTTACCTTGCCCAAAAAAATAACTATATAGATATAATAATCCACATAGTTATCGAACAGTTTCCCAAACTGTGCAGACTACCCGTGTGGCCTTCCCAACTCTTAAATTTTGGTGTCTTTTCATGTCGGCCCACTCCGGTTAGTTAAGATGGTTGGTTCTTGTGGTGGGGAGTCCCACCATGGGTATCATGCATATTATTTTGGAAATTTCTAATAGATCTATAACCCTTGTACTATGGAGTCTATTTGGGTCTCCCCTTGTTAGTGTCCTGAAGTTTTCTCTAGAAAAAATTTATGTTGTCTCTTTTGGCGGGGAGCCCATTTGTGTCTCTTCATATGAGTAACACAAATTATTACATGTTCTTGTCTTGGAAGTAGGTATTATAATTCAGAGATATCTAACTACCTACACCATACTTGGGTAAAAATTGATATTGGAGAGTTCCTAATGGTTTAGTTGTAGTAGGGTAAGTGTAACCTTGTTCGATGTTGTTGTTTGTCTGGGTAAATTGATAGATTATTGTTCAGATGGTGATTGAGGAGTTTTCATTTGGGATAATGCCTGAATGTGCTTAATTATTTCAGTAAAGTGGTGTATGTTTGATTTGTGAGAGTATTCTTTACTTCATTAATCAGTAGCGGTTTTTTGTCTTTTGAGGGAGAAACCGGGCAAGGGAGTACCTCTTGGTTTCTCAGATGGTGTTTGTTGTTTCATTGGTATTATTGTGACTTTACATGGTGGAATGTTTTCATGGTTGGTTAATGTTCACATACATAAATTATTTTAAATGTATTTTTATTTTCATTCCCATTATTTCATTATTTTTGGGTTTTACCATGATTTTATGGGGGAAGAGGTGAGTTTTCATGAATGGGCCAAACCATGAGCACAATTCCAGATTTAAAAATAATTTTTATTTCTTTTATAAAATTTTCATTTTTTAATATTTTTCACTAATTCCAATTCCAAAATGTCCTCAACTAATATATTAACACCAAAATTAATATTTGGAACCTTTAGATATCCATAAAAATGGTGTAATTTGGTTTTTATTTAAGGGATTGGGCCTGCCCGGATGCCTATATCATGTTTTAAAAATGAATTTTATTTATTTAACAACATATTCATTATTTGATATTGTTCAGTTATTCCAAGCCTCACACGAGCCCATTTAACCCAGTCTTGTGACCAACCTCTCTTTTCCCTCATTGGAGCTTTTCTTCATTGTGATTGAGTGCTGAACTTATTAGGGTTTCTAAAATCGGGCAGATTTGAGGAGGTAAGTTCCTTCCATCATAACACTCTCAATTCTTACTCTGTTTCCTCCATTCCAGTTCCAAAATGACCTCCTCATCCATCTCCAAACCTCCCTTTAAGGTTTTAATGATTTAAATTTGCGATAATAGAGTTTAAGTGGCGATTACCCAAGACCCCTCCAGTAAGTGAGTCTCTTCCATTCCTCTTTCAAATTGCTTAGGGTTTCATTCTATTTTCTTGGGGATTATTCCATTTTCATTGAAGTACCAAATGACAAGGAGGTAGGGTTTAGAACCTTTGGTTTAACCATTGGTTTTATAGTTCCTATTTAATGGTTTTAGGTTTGTTCTAAGTCCCTCTTGATGTAGTGGGGGTGGGACTTAATTTTCGCACGTGGATTCAAGGTTTTTCATTACTTTGGTAGGTGATTCCACTTTTTATGAAATCCTTGTGAAATAGCTACTCTATTTATTATATTATCATGTTTAACACTTTGATTTGGAACTACAAAAAATTGTATTAGTGGTGTTTGTAATGCAAGTGAATTTTAAGGGCCAATTTCATGTGAAATTTGTGCTTTTTATATAAATATTTTATTGATCGATTTAGGGATGCCATTCAATTATTTAGATGACCTTATTGAACAGTATTATGGGATAAAATTTTTTTCAATGTTATTATTATTTTCTTGTTTCTAATAAATTGGTTTTGGGTGACGTCTATTAAGAAAATGGTTTTTGAGTACCAATTTGGTGTTGAATTGGGTCTTTTACATGGGTATTCTATGTGATACTTATAGGGACTGTTTTATAAATAATGTAAGGAGTTTAAATAAAATTTAAGGGTGTGTTGGACTCTGACATTATAAATAATTGTATGAATATGGTGTTCAAGTGGGGATTTCAATGAGTTTAGGGTGCAAAACAAAGAAAGATTTGGAGAAGTTGTTTTGTTGAAACTCAAAGTGTTTTGTGGTGTGTTTTAAATGTTATAAAATGTGTGTAGCTACTGTAATTATTTTAGGTTACTAGCAGTGGTGTTTTATAGGAAAATTGTTATATGTATCATTATGAAATTTTATGAGCACAAAGGGGGAAGCCCGTGTACCTAGGTGGGGCAGATGTGTACTAGTACGGCTAGTGGACCGAATGGGTTTAGTCCATGTTTCACCTAGAATTTGGGTAATAAAAACTCTTACTAAACTATGTGGATGATGATTTGGGACAAATAGGTTATGGGTATGTTACCTATCAGAGGATCGTGTATAATAATGGATTTTACTATGGTTACATTACATCGAGTTATGAGGTACATGGGGCCCGATACTATCTAGTGCCTAGGGGTGTTCCAGATTTTCTTTCCCATTGTGTTTGTGGTATTTTCCCATGTATTGGGGGTTTTTTGGAAGTAATTAATAGTACCTAACATATCTATATAAAATTTTGAACATTCTGAAAAGATTATCTCAGAAAAATTTCAATTGAAAGTTTCATTTCTTGGATTTTATCACTTCTTTTCTTTGTGTATTAAAACTGCTTGCTTTTTCACAATTTATTGCATGATCTTTGAAATAATTGGGTGTTATATTATTGGGATTATCCTCACACCCCACTTACACCCATTTTGTGTAAGTATACATGGTTATGTTTGAATCAATTAAAAGAAAGGCTAGGGGTGATGGCGGTTCAGGGTGTTGGTCCTCATCCTTGGGGCGAAGTTGTGGAGATAGTTTGGGGGTGATGACCCCATGTCATGTGGACTCCATGGGGCTGTTTTGTTGTTATTTCATTGTGTCATTGGACCTTTTGTATTGAATTTGACCTTATTTATTCAGTTCTATATTTTTTTATAATCTTTGTTGGTATGAATTTTTCAGATTCAATTTATCAACTATTTTTGGTGTTTTATGTATACATATATAGGTAAATCATTCCCAAACCAAGATAAATGACACCCAGGAACTTGTACCAGCCTGTGGGGATAGGGAACGCCCTTCTGGCCTTATCACAGGATGGTTTTGGTGCTATTTTTGGAGGTGACCAGATTCGGTTCGTGACACATCGTCCAAGGGATTTATCCTATCCATTCTATTTAGTTGCATGGTATTCTACAAAAAAACTCCTAATTTTAAACCACAACCTAGAAATTTATTTGGCGGTGGTATGAAGTAGATGTTTTATGTGGAACAACATACTCCAGATGGAGGGAAACCAAATTCAATTTGAAAATGTGTCTCCCTTGGTCACTAATTATAACCATTGGTTCTATAAACCATCAATAAAATATATCCTTAACAAAATACACAACAATATAATAATCATCAGAACAATTATACTTGCACTGAATCATTTTTTTTTTAAAAAAATTAATAGTGACCAAAATGTAGAACAAACAAAAATAAAACAATAGAAGAAACTATAAAAGTGATTCTATAAATATAAAAATCTTATTGAATAATATGACTTATTGGGGAATGTCGTGTATCCTCAAAATGTTTCTAGTGTGTTGGAAATGTGAGGATGACATAAAAAAGCATCAGCATCATAGAACCATCTAGGCCAATATAATCTAGATTCTAATTCATTCATATCTGTCGGTTGGGGTCCAAAGATTTCACAAAAATAAATGGTATGAATAAATTGCAAAATGGACTAAAACTCATGTTTGGTCACACATCTCCAAATGACTTTACCACTACGCATGCACTAGATGTACGGATAATCCCATATATAAATCCTAGACTCACTCTTTTATTTTTTTTAACTGATGTTTCCATAAATTTTTATGAATTTCATAGGAAACATGTTATTTCACTAACTCTATTTACCAATGATGAAAACCTGAGATGACACAAATTTTCTTATTGAGGAAAGTGCCTCAAAGTGGTAAATGGATTAAGGTTTTATCCAATGGTGTGCTAGTAATCCTACTCCTATGGTCAACCCCCATGTTTTCTGAACCCTTCAAGTCCTTTATATCAATATAATATTCATGAAGAAGGAGAATCTGTTAGATAAATCATGGATTTACACCTGGCTTCTGGAAGAGGTAACATAGAGTTTCATGTTCCAAAAAACCAGACATTAGAGCCTAATAAATAGGAATGAAAATAATATGAATAATATATAACAAAAAAATCATTTTCCCCAGTCATCTAATTTTCTAATTATTAATTCATGGTTTTGATAAATAAGAAATCACATGGGATGACCCTTCCTCCATATATTATAAGACATTTATAACCATAATGTATGATTCTTTATATAAAATCTCAAAAGGAAGCTCCCACCATGGGGAAACTATGATTGGTTTAGTGGATAAATGCTTTTATATCTCATAAAATGATACCCTGCATGAATCATAAGAAAATAGTCAATATATTTTTTAATAAATCAAAATAAGGGTGGGGTGATCAAATTGAAATGTTGGATGAAGTGTCGATAAAATCCTATAGGCCCGAGGAATGATCAAACATCACAAACACACTAAGGATATTTTGAGTAATATCAATCATTGATCTATCAACATTAATTCCATGTTTTCACATTTTTGAATTCCCTAAGATAATGAAATGGTCTACCATGAAATTCCATTTTTTAATGTTGAAATCCATATTCATTTCAGTACAAGGATTCGAACCCTTCCCCAAACTAAACATACATTAAAAAAACAAAGATTCATACACTGTTAAACCATCCATATATACCTCCATGCATGTCTCAATAATATCTGAAAAAATACTCATCATTCATCTCTAGAAGATACCCAAGGCATTGAAAAGTAAAAATGGAATCCTACATTTGGAAAATGTGTCAAATGAATAATTGAATGTTTTCTTCTATTAATCTTATAGAGATATAGGACCTTGAAAATATCTATATAATCCATCCCAAAAACAATAAGGTGTCTTATAAACTATTATGTCAAGAATTTTATGAATAAATTAGAGGGGGAAATGATACTTATGAGTGTATTGGTTTAGTTTCCAATAATCAGTACACACAGAAACAAACTATTTTTCACCCACAGTATTACTAACTCCTCCATATAATTTCTAACAAAAACAAAATCGCATTTATTAAGAAAAAATAATATAACCCTCCCACTAGGAATATAAAATTGGAAAAATGATTCACAGCTCGGGAAAAATTTTAAATTCTAGAAGAGTTGAAATAAGTTTCTTTTGGGACTATCAGACTGGTTTACCCTATCACCCAGAATAATGTTATGTATTGTAATTTAGTGACTAATACCAAATATGTCACACACAGTCAACTCAATTTCCCTAATGTTCCCCTTCAAAATAATCAAATGTTTTTCTATAAGATAAAATAGGATTTTTATTAGCAATAATAGTAGGTATTATCTCATAACTCAAAATGTATAAGTATTTGATATTTGGTTGAAAAATATTGACTTCCAATGAAGGGGGTGATGTATGCATGGATATATTGAAGGAACAAAAATATTATCAAAATGAACATTAGTATTAGAATATACATCATCAAAAATAGATAATAATGCATCAAATCCAATAACATACTCAATAAAAATGACATTATCAATGAGATCATTATCTTAATTAGAATATAAATCCACATACAAATCAAATACAAGTGACGTTAGTGTATTTGAAATAGGTGTGGAAGTTTTCATAGACATTAAACTAGAACTCATTCTCATTATCACTCTATGTATAGGAAAATACAAATCCATTTTTTTACTTGGTGGTTCCAAATGGGAGATGAAAATATAAATTGATCTTCTGAGTGGTAATTCATATAATCTAATATCACAACTCCATCTCTAGAAACAATATAGTGTTTAACCTCATAAACATTTATGATCATTTTTCATTTTTGAGGAAGTTACTACCTAAGCTAATGGGATTTTGATAATTTACCTGATCATAATCCATGTTATGCACATAGAAATATGATGGAAATTCATGTCTCTAATCTGAAAAAGTACATCCTCATGGGAACCATCTTGGTATGACATTGATATAATTTATAACTGCACCTTTACTCTCATTGGGTTCAACACACAACACTATAAATAATATAATATATAGTGGGGCATCATATTTATAGAATATCTAAAATAACATAATGCATTAGAAAATATTTAGTCTCCTATAGTGCATGTCATGGTGAAGGTCCTCAAATACATACAATTTTTTGTGTTTCATGAGTTGTTGTAATGAGTGATGAAACATTCCTTCTAATATTGATACTCTAGTTACCCTTGATCCATCTTTAATTGGTATGAATGTCTTTTAAAAATTTGGAATACCTGGGTATTTTTTTAATGGACTCAATAAGTGGGATGTTTATCTCAATGCACTTGAGTGTTTCAAAAACCACTTTTCCCATCACCCCATAAGCTAGATTTTTCATTTGAACAAGTATATTTTGAAAGAAAAGGTGTTTATGTGGAACATAATCAATCATTTTGTTATATTTTTCATTAACCTATGGATTCTCATCGACTGGTCATAATTGGGGTTTCTTCAGAGTTTTGGTGAATCTTGAAAGAAAGATAGGTGTAGATGTATCTATCAATTGATTCCAACTTTTCAAAGAGATGGAATTGAAATTATCTTTTAGATTTGGTGTAGGTTGGAAAGGAATATTTTCAGAGTTATAACATACTATGTCAGAGAGGGTAGTGACAATCCCTGTAATTTGTTTCTTAAACTCCATTAACTCCAAAATCGTGACTCTTCATTTCATTCTATTGATTACGAAATTTTTTTTCAAAACATCACCAGTATAATAATATAACTTTTTTTTATAATTATCTTATTGTATACATGTTGATGATTGGGATTTAAATATCCTTTGGGTATGTAGAAAATCATGTTTCTAATGTGGGAGCATCTGGATGTTTTGTTGAAATGTGGGTTTTTTTAATTGTCCAGAGCCAAACCACATTTCTGAATGATCATTCCATCCATGGATGTATGTGGGTTCAAAGTAATTATAGTTATTTTTCGGATTTGGTTTTTTAAGTTGATATTGTCAAACCCCTAGATTTTTTGAAATATTTTTCATCAAATTAATAAATTCTTTTTGATACGTTTCATTACACGCAACACAAAAAATAGTTTTTTTATTAAATCACTAATTTTGGCATTGGTTATACACATAAACATGTTAATAGTTCACTAAATACAACATAATATTTTTTCCATACATGTAACATTGAGGTCAGATTACCATACACACAATACTGACTTTCCGTGATGGCTTGCATAACACGCTAGACCGAGTATTACTAAACAATAATATAATATTAAAATTATTGTTATTTAATATAATAATATATAACCTAGCCTTTAAATTGGTGTTTATTAATATTATTACCTATCCTATGAATAAACATTCTTTTATTCAATGGTTTTATGTTAGATAGAAATGAATATGAGAACTAATTGAATATAAAGGGAATGTTTTTATAAAAACTGCTTTTATATTCATAATGGAATTTAATCCAAATATATAAAATTAATTACTATTAGTGAATTATATTGTTGAAATATATATTTTATATATTCAGTCATTTATTTTTTAAATTCATTGAATATATTTTATAGGCATATGATAGGAACAAACCCAATATTAGACATAAAGTCATATATTTTTATGATATTGGTTTTACTTCGATTTAATGGAGAACCTATTTTAAATATAAACTATGGAACATTTATAAATTTCATATGTAAAAATAAGATTATTTTATGAAATGTAAACATAATATTATGTTAGGATGTGCTTTTTATGTATTTTTTGATGTTTCGTTTTTTGATGAATAATGAATAAATACCAAATTTTAATTCAAAGTCTCTTTTTCATGTAAATTATTTACATGGTTAAATTATAATTATAGAAGGATTTAAAGTACAATGATATTAATTATACATAAATTATTTCTATTTAGACAATTTTTAACAATTTTACATTAAAATTATATGTATATAATTAGCAAAATTTTATCATTTTAAAATTTCAAAGAAGCTCTTTCGTCCCGTATACGGGATTAATTTTAAATTAATTTAAAATAATATATTTATTAGAATTTTTAAAAATTGATTAAATATTTTTAATAATAATGTATATAATCTCTAAAATGTTTAACTTAGTTTTTTATCAAATATATTAGTTAATGTGATTAAAATTAATTTCAACTATTTGGAGGAAAATTAGCTTAACAAGAGACATAACCTTACACTTAAGGGACATAAAGACCTAGAAACTTGTAAAAAATCTATTATATGGAAATGTAATGACCATATACACCATTTTATAAAACTATTCCACTATTGGATCCACTCTAGGTAGGAAAAACATGATTGGATTTCCCTATTCAAAAATTTTTGGGAATGCCACTCTTCCTCTACTATAAAAAAGACACATAAACCTCACACTTATGCACACCTCTCAAGCCCTTTGGATCGCAAAAAATCATATTAAAAAAGATCCAAAAATACCTAACATGCTCACTAAATCATCCCTTTATATATAAATCCAACCCAGTAATCCATTCTATGAAAAGCAAAAGGAGTTACTCAAATGAATAGGTAACATCCTTCCTCAAGCTCTATTGTTTTATTTTCTTTCTCCACCACCTAAAATATTATTATTAAACAACTATAAAATAAATATATTATCCTTTATATAATTATATATTTGAATTCTACGAGTTTACTTAAACATACACACACAAATATCTAATGGGAAATGAACTTACCATTAGTGTGTGTGATAAACTACTGCCCCATGTAACAATGTTGTTTATTAGTCCATTACAAACCCTCATGGTTTTGAATTTGGATTTAAAATGTATTTTTATAAGTTATATATTATATTTATAATTTATTTATTATTATTTAATTATCATATAACAAATACCTTCATTATTTCCATTTTGTATGTATGATAATTTCTTTTGGGGAAGTGTGGACTACCACCTCTTCAAAGAGATGTGATTCATTAACAGTGTACAAGAAATGTATTAATGACAAGTATACTGAAAATATATGATATATCTGAAATACCAAATAAAAGTTATGTAATATATATATATATATATATATACACATTATTTACATTCATTCATTCAATATGGTAAGAAAATGGAATTATCGTTCATTGGTACGTATGACATATCGTCTCTATGAATGGTGTATTCAATTTCCTAAATCCATATTATACAGATTATTATAAATAAATATATAATGAATATATATTATATTTATAACATGTTTTACATTATTTAAATATGTAAGTAATTTTCTAAGTTAGAGGATGAAGAATAACAACTCAAAACATATACAAAAATTAAAGCGGATATTAATTGAAACGTAACATTAACATTTTATTGTTAATAAAAGTGTAATATATTGTCATAAAAATGATATATTGTATTATATATATAATATTGTTCTCTATAAGATTTATAATATTCTTAAATTAATTATACATTAGTTTTGAATCTGTATGAAGAATGTCAAGACATAATGTAAGAGAATTTCATCTAACATTTTATTTCCATGAGATTTATGCCTCATTCACCACTCATTTAATATTCATAGTATGTATAAATTATATGGATGTATCATATAGTTATTATACATAATCTTATGAGATTTTATATATCCATTTTATGATATTTATTTTATGGGGTTTATGTTTTAAATGATACCAAATCGGTAAATTAATTTTATCTCCATTTAACTTCTTTGAGGCACATGCCATATTATACACCTATATTTTTTTAAGATGTGTATATATTTCACATTGACATACTATAGCATGAATTTAATTTTATTAATGATATTTTGAGTGATAGGTAATTTTATTATTTCCATATTATTATGATTCAATGATATTACAACGGATGTGGTTTATTACTTCAATCTCATCTTTAATCAAGATTATTGTTAATTATGTTTCCATTGAAGAAATGTTAAGATCAATATCTCAAGAAAACTTATTATTTTTATTATACTATATTTATCCATTATATCAAAAGAAAATATTTCCATTTTCCCTTACTTTGGTACATAAGATAATAAATAAAATGTTTTTATAATATCCAAATATATTTCTCATTTCGATAAGAAATCTCTGTTCATTCAAAACAATGTTTTACAAAAATGTTTTAAAAAATGTTTTAATATTAACCTATGATGTTCAAAAAATATTTTTCTCCCACGTTTACATTAAGGAAATTATAGTAAAAGGAATCTTATTTTTTTCTAATCAAGGTACTTTTGTAAAAAACATAATGTGAAAAAATAATGTTCAACATGTACAAACTTTCCGACCTAAATGATCGTCATTTCATGAAATATAAGTTTGTAAGTATACAATATTATTTTTAATTAATTTTTTCCTAATATTATATAAGTTTCTTAATATTAAATAGTTTATCAATGAAAAAGGCATTCAAAAATGTTTTATGTTTAAAAAGTATTTTAAATGAAATTTAAAGCCCCATATTTATGTTTTCAAAAGGTACATTTAAAAGAAAAGGATTTGATGAATTTCCAGTTTTCATTATAATTTTTCTAAATAATTTTATATTAGAGGGTTCATAGAATAATTTCAAGCCTTATTTTTTATTTCTTCAAGGTATTTTCAAAGAAAATAGTTCTCAAGAGGATTTATGTTTTAAAACGCATTTTTATGTTGAAAAATTATTTTCCTCAAGGAGTGTTTTAAATGAAATTATAAAAGCCTTATTTATATGAAATTTATTTTTGAAATTAATAAACCTATATTCCATAATGTGGTTCTGAATGAGAATAAATTCAATCGGTAAAATCCATTTTTATTGTCTTTTAATTTATTTTATTTTCTTATTAGATCCTTACATAACAAATCCCTAGTGGAATGATAAATCTAGTATCATATATAAATTGGAATTTTTATTTTGATAATGGAATATAAATAATTAAATCTATTTTATACGCATATTATTCTAAATATTTAAACATCCTCAGTGATGTGTCGATTCACCGCCTTCATCGATGGTGAGTTTTCATTTTCAATTAAATCCATCAAGGATAGTAAGAAAACCAATATTATGGTTAAATAAGATTTTAATATATATATATATATAATATAATATTAATCTTGTATTGGATCCAATATATAATCATTATACAAAATAAAATGATAAAAGTTTGTGATGGTCATAAAAAATTGATAAACTAAATTAAAACATTTTAATAAACTTTTATCAAATTAACCATCCTCATACCATATAACCAAATTATATGTAATACCATTTTTACTTTTGTAAGTACATTAATAATTCATAATTTCAATTATGTAAAATTATTATTGTTTTACATGATCTTTTATAAATATATACAAGTAAACTGACATTGAAACCATTAAAACGAACGTTCTTGAAATGATGAAGTTAAAATATATAATACATTAAAATGACAATAAATGAACTTAAAAGAATTATAATATCATATCATATCATATCATAACATTTCATTTAATATCATTTCATTTCATTTCATTTCATACCAAATAATATCATTTTATTTCATATCAAATCATATCATATCATAAAATATCATATCATAACATAACATATCATAACATATCAAATCATATCGTATCCTATCCTATCCTATCGTATCATATCATATCTTATCCTATCATATAACATCATATCATATCCTATCTTATCCTATCATACCATATCATATCATATCATATCATATCTTATCATATCGTATCATATCATATCATATCATATGATATTCTATGATATGATATGATATGATACGATACGATATGATATGATATGATATGATAGGATAGTATATGATATTATATGATAGTAAATTATAGGATATGATATGAGAAATTATGAAATGATATGATATGACATGATATGACATGATATGATATGATAAGATATGATATGGTATGATATGATATGATATGACATGACATGACATGATATGATATGACATGACATGACATGACATGACATGACATGACATGACATGACATGACATGACATGACATGACATGATATGATATGATATGATATGATATGATATGATATGATATGATATGATATGATATGATATGATATGATATGATATGATATGATATGATATGATATGATATGATATGATATGATATGATATGAGATGACATGACATGATATGATATGATATGATATGAGATGATATGATATGATATGATATGAGATGATATGATATGATATGATATGATATGATATGATATGACATGACATGATATGACATGATATGATATGATATGATATGATATGATATGATATGATATGATATGATATGATATGATATGATATGATATGATATGATATGATATGATATGATATGATATGATATGATATGATATGATATGATATGATATGATATGATATGATATGATATGATATGATATGATATGATATGATATGATATGATATGATATGATATGATATGATATGATATGATATGATATGATATGATATGATATGATATGATATGATATGATATGAAATGATATGATATGAAATGATATGAAATGATATGAAATGATATGATATGATATGATATGATATGATATGATATGATATGATATGATATGATATGATATGATATGATATGATATGATATGATATGATATGATATGATATGATATGATATGATATGATATGATATGATATGATATGATATGATATGATATGATATGATATGATATGATATGATATGATATGATATGATATGATATGATATGATATGATATGATATGATATGATATGATATGATATGATATGATATGATATGATATGATATGATATGATATGATATGATATGATATGATATGATATGATATGATATGATACGAGATGATATGATATGATATGATATGATATGATATGATATGATATGATATGATATGATATGATATGATATGATATGATATGATATGATATGATATGATATGATATGATATGATATGATATGATATGATATGATATGATATGATATGATATGATATGATATGATATGATATGATATGATATGATATGATATGATATGATATGATATGATATGATATGATATGATATGATATGATATGATATGATATGATATGATATGATATGATATGATATGATATGATATGATATGATATGAGATGATATGATACGATATGATATGATATGATATGATATGAGATGATATGATATGATATGACATGATATGATATGATATGATATGATATGATATGATATGATATGATATGATATGATATGATATGATATGATATGATATGATATGATATGATATGATATGATATGATATGATATGATATGATATGATATGATATGATATGATATGATATGATATGATATGATATGATATGATATGATATGATATGATATGATATGATATGATATGATATGATATGATATGATATGATATGATATGATATGATATGATATGATATGATATGATATGATATGATATGATATGATATGATATGATATGATATGATATGATATGATATGATATGAAATGATATGATATGATATGATATGATATGATATGATATGATATGAAATGATATGAAATGATATGATATGATATGATATGATATGATATGATATGATATGATATGATATGATATGATATGATATGATATGATATGATATGATATGATATGATATGATATGATATGATATGATATGATATGATATGATATGATATGATATGATATGATATGATATGATATGATATGATATGATATGATATGATATGATATGATATGATATGATATGATATGATATGATATGATATGATATGATATGATATGATATGATATGATATGATATGATATGATATGATATGATATGATATGATATGATATGATATGATATGATATGATATGATATGATATGAGACGAGATGATATGATATGATATGATATGATATGATATGATATGATATGATATGATATGATATGATATGATATGATATGATATGATATGATATGATATGATATGATATGATATGATATGATATGATATGATATGATATGATATGATATGATATGATATGATATGATATGATATGATATGATATGATATGAAATGATATGATATGATATGATATGATATGATATGATATGATATGATATGATATGATATGATATGATATGATATGATATGATATGATATGATATGATATGATATGATATGATATGAGATGATATGATACGATATGATATGATATGATATGATATGAGATGATATGATATGATATGACATGATATGATATGATATGATATGATATGATATGATATGATATGAAATGATATGATATGATATGTAATAATATTATATTATTTGATAAGAGATGATATGAGATGACATGATATGATATGATATGGTATGATATGATATGAATTGATATGATATGACATGACATGACATGACATGAGATGGTATGGTATGATATGATATGATATGATATGATATGATATGATATGATATGCTATGATATGATATGATATGATATGATATGATATGATATGATATGATATGATATGATATGATATGATATGAAATGATATGATATGATATGATATGATATGATATGATATGATATGATATGATATGATATGATATGATATGATATGATATGATATGATATGATATGATATGATATGATATGATATGATATGATATGAGATGATATGATATGATATGATATGATATGATATGATATGATATGATAAGATATGGTATGTTATGGTATGCTATGATATGATAGGATATGATACGATACGATATGATATGATGTGGTATGGTATGATATGACATGAAATGATATGATATGGTATGGTATGATATGATATGATATGATATGATATGATAAGATATGATATGATATGATATGATATGATATGATATGATATGATATGATATGATATGATATGATATGATATGATATGATATGATATGATATGATATGATATGATATGATATGATATGATATGATATGATATGATATGATATGATATGATATGATATGATATGATATGATATGATATGATATGATATGATATGATATGATATGATATGATATGATATGATATGATATGATATGATATGATATGATATGATATGATATGAAATGAAATGATATTATATGATATGATATAAATTGATATGAAATGATATTACATGACAAGAAATGAGATGGTATGATATGATAGGATATGATATGATATGATATGCTTTGATATGGTATGGTATGATATGATATGATATGCTATGTTATGATATGATATGATATGATATGATATGCTATGCTATGCTATGCTATGATATGATATGATATGATATGATATGTTATGTTATGATATGATATGATATGATATGATATGATATGATATGATATGATATGATATGATATGATATGATAGGATATGACATGACATGATATGATATGATATGATATGATATGATATGATATGATATGATATGATATGATATGATATGATATGATATGATATGATATGATATGACATGATCTGATCTGATCTGATATGATATGATATGATATGAGATGATATGATATGATATGATATGATATGAGATGAGATGATATGACATGATATGATATGATATGAGATGACATGACATGATATGATATGATATGATATGATATGATATGATATGCTATGATCTGATCTATATGATATGATATGATATGATATGATATGATATGATATGATATGATATGATATGATATGATATGATATGATATGATATGAGATGAGATGACATGACATGACATGACATGAGATGGTATGATATGATAGGATATGATATGATATGATATGATATGATATGATATGATATGATATGATATAATATGATATGATATGATATGATATGATATGATATGATATGATATGATATGATATGATATGATATGATATGATATGATATGATATGATATGATATGATATGATATGATATGATATGATATGATATGATATGATATGATATGATATGATATGATATGATATGATATGATATGATATGATATGATATGATATGATATGATATGATATGATATGATATGATATGATATGATATGATATGATATGATATGAAATGATATGATATGATATGATATGATATGATATGATATGATATGATATGATATGATATGATATGATATGATATGATATGATATGATATGATATGATATGATATGATATGATATGATATGAGATGATATGATACGATATGATATGATATGATATGATATGAGATGATATGATATGATATGACATGATATGATATGATATGATATGATATGATATGATATGATATGAAATGATATGATATGATATGTAATAATATTATATTATTTGATAAGAGATGATATGAGATGACATGATATGATATGATATGGTATGATATGATATGAATTGATATGATATGACATGACATGACATGACATGAGATGGTATGGTATGATATGATATGATATGATATGATATGATATGATATGATATGATATGCTATGATATGATATGATATGATATGATATGATATGATATGATATGATATGATATGATATGATATGATATGATATGATATGATATGATATGATATGATATGATATGATATGATATGATATGATATGATATGATATGATATGATATGATATGATATGATATGATATGATATGATATGATATGATATGATATGAGATGATATGATATGATATGATATGATATGATATGATATGATATGATAAGATATGGTATGTTATGGTATGCTATGATATGATAGGATATGATACGATACGATATGATATGATGTGGTATGGTATGATATGACATGAAATGATATGATATGGTATGGTATGATATGATATGATATGATATGATATGATAAGATATGATATGATATGATATGATATGATATGATATGATATGATATGATATGATATGATATGATATGATATGATATGATATGATATGATATGATATGATATGATATGATATGATATGATATGATATGATATGATATGATATGATATGATATGATATGATATGATATGATATGATATGATATGATATGATATGATATGATATGATATGATATGATATGATATGATATGATATGATATGATATGATATGATATGATATGATATGAAATGAAATGATATTATATGATATGATATAAATTGATATGAAATGATATTACATGACAAGAAATGAGATGGTATGATATGATAGGATATGATATGATATGATATGCTTTGATATGGTATGGTATGATATGATATGATATGCTATGTTATGATATGATATGATATGATATGATATGCTATGCTATGCTATGCTATGATATGATATGATATGATATGATATGTTATGTTATGATATGATATGATATGATATGATATGATATGATATGATATGATATGATATGATATGATATGATAGGATATGACATGACATGATATGATATGATATGATATGATATGATATGATATGATATGATATGATATGATATGATATGATATGATATGATATGATATGATATGACATGATCTGATCTGATCTGATATGATATGATATGATATGAGATGATATGATATGATATGATATGATATGAGATGAGATGATATGACATGATATGATATGATATGAGATGACATGACATGATATGATATGATATGATATGATATGATATGATATGCTATGATCTGATCTGATATGATATGATATGATATGATATGATATGATATGATATGATATGATATGATATGATATGATATGATATGATATGATATGAGATGAGATGACATGACATGACATGACATGAGATGGTATGATATGATAGGATATGATATGATATGATATGATATGATATGATATGATATGATATGATATAATATGATATGATATGATATGATATGATATGATATGATATGATATGATATGATATGATATGATATGATATGATATGATATGATATGATATGATATGATATGATATGATATGATATGATATGATATGATATGATATGATATGATATGATATGATATGATACGAGATGATACGAGATGATATGATATGATATGATATGATATGATATGATATGATATGATATGATATGATATGATATGATATGATATGATATGATATGATATGATATGATATGATATGATATGATATGATATGATATGATATGATATGATATGATATGATATGATATGATATGATATGATATGATATGATATGATATGATATGATATGATATGATATGATATGATATGATATGATATGATATGATATGATATGATATGATATGATATGATATGATATGATATGATATGATATGATATGATATGATATGATATGATATGATATGATATGATATGATATGATATGAGATGATATGATACGATATGATATGATATGATATGATATGAGATGATATGATATGATATGACATGATATGATATGATATGACATGATATGATATGATATGATATGATATGATATGATATGATATGATATGATATGATATGATATGATATGATATGATATGATATGATATGATATGATATGATATGATATGATATGATATGATATGATATGATATGATATGATATGATATGATATGATATGATATGATATGATATGATATGATATGATATGATATGATATGATATGATATGATATGATATGATATGATATGATATGATATGATATGATATGATATGATATGATATGATATGATATGATATGATATGATATGATATGATATGATATGATATGAAATGAAATGATATGATATGATATGATATGATATGATATGATATGATATGAAATGATATGAAATGATATGATATGATATGATATGATATGATATGATATGATATGATATGATATGATATGATATGATATGATATGATATGATATGATATGATATGATATGATATGATATGATATGATATGATATGATATGATATGATATGATATGATATGATATGATATGATATGATATGATATGATATGATATGATATGATATGATATGATATGATATGATATGATATGATATGATATGATATGATATGATATGATATGATATGATATGATATGATATGATATGATATGATATGATATGATATGATATGATATGATATGATATGATACGAGATGATATGATATGATATGATATGATATGATATGATATGATATGATATGATATGATATGATATGATATGATATGATATGATATGATATGATATGATATGATATGATATGATATGATATGATATGATATGATATGATATGATATGACATGATATGATATGATATGATATGATATGATATGATATGATATGATATGATATGATATGATATGATATGATATGATATGATATGAAATGATATGATATGATATGATATGATATGATATGATATGATATGATATGATATGATATGATATGATATGATATGATATGATATGAGATGATATGAGATGATATGATACGATATGATATGATATGATATGATATGAGATGATATGATATGATATGACATGATATGATATGATATGATATGATATGATATGATATGATATGATATGATATGATATGATATGATATGATATGATATGAAATGATATGAAATGATATGATATGATATGATATGATATGATATGATATGATATGATATGATATGATATGATATGATATGATATGATATGATATGATATGATATGATATGATATGATATGATATGATATGATATGATATGATATGATATGATATGATATGATATGATATGATATGATATGATATGATATGATATGATATGATATGATATGATATGATATGATATGATATGATATGATATGATATGATATGATATGATATGATATGATATGATATGATATGATATGATATGATATGATATGATATGATATGATATGATATGAGACGAGATGATATGATATGATATGATATGATATGATATGATATGATATGATATGATATGATATGATATGATATGATATGATATGATATGATATGATATGATATGATATGATATGATATGATATGATATGATATGATATGATATGATATGATATGATATGATATGATATGATATGAAATGATATGATATGATATGATATGATATGATATGATATGATATGATATGATATGATATGATATGATATGATATGATATGATATGATATGATATGATATGATATGATATGATATGATATGATATGAGATGATATGATACGATATGATATGATATGATATGATATGAGATGATATGATATGATATGACATGATATGATATGATATGATATGATATGATATGATATGATATGAAATGATATGATATGATATGTAATAATATTATATTATTTGATAAGAGATGATATGAGATGACATGATATGATATGATATGGTATGATATGATATGAATTGATATGATATGACATGACATGACATGACATGAGATGGTATGGTATGATATGATATGATATGATATGATATGATATGATATGATATGATATGCTATGATATGATATGATATGATATGATATGATATGATATGATATGATATGATATGATATGATATGATATGATATGATATGATATGATATGATATGATATGATATGATATGATATGATATGATATGATATGATATGATATGATATGATATGATATGATATGATATGATATGATATGATATGATATGATATGATATGATATGAGATGAGATGATATGATATGATATGATATGATATGATATGATATGATAAGATATGGTATGTTATGGTATGCTATGATATGATAGGATATGATACGATACGATATGATATGATGTGGTATGGTATGATATGACATGAAATGATATGATATGGTATGGTATGATATGATATGATATGATATGATATGATAAGATATGATATGATATGATATGATATGATATGATATGATATGATATGATATGATATGATATGATATGATATGATATGATATGATATGATATGATATGATATGATATGATATGATATGATATGATATGATATGATATGATATGATATGATATGATATGATATGATATGATATGATATGATATGATATGATATGATATGATATGATATGATATGATATGATATGATATGATATGATATGATATGATATGATATGATATGATATGAAATGAAATGATATTATATGATATGATATAAATTGATATGAAATGATATTACATGACAAGAAATGAGATGGTATGATATGATAGGATATGATATGATATGATATGCTTTGATATGGTATGGTATGATATGATATGATATGCTATGTTATGATATGATATGATATGATATGATATGCTATGCTATGCTATGCTATGATATGATATGATATGATATGATATGTTATGTTATGATATGATATGATATGATATGATATGATATGATATGATATGATATGATATGATATGATATGATAGGATATGACATGACATGATATGATATGATATGATATGATATGATATGATATGATATGATATGATATGATATGATATGATATGATATGATATGACATGATCTGATCTGATCTGATATGATATGATATGATATGAGATGATATGATATGATATGATATGATATGAGATGAGATGATATGACATGATATGATATGATATGAGATGACATGACATGATATGATATGATATGATATGATATGATATGATATGCTATGATCTGATCTGATATGATATGATATGATATGATATGATATGATATGATATGATATGATATGATATGATATGATATGATATGATATGATATGAGATGAGATGACATGACATGACATGACATGAGATGGTATGATATGATAGGATATGATATGATATGATATGATATGATATGATATGATATGATATGATATAATATGATATGATATGATATGATATGATATGATATGATATGATATGATATGATATGATATGATATGATATGATATGATATGATATGATATGATATGATATGATATGATATGATATGATATGATATGATATGATATGATATGATATGATATGATATGATATGATATGATATGATATGATATGATATGATATGATATGATATGATATGATATGATATGATATGATATGGTATGGTATGGTATGGTATGATATGATATGATATGCTATGAGATGATATGAGATGACATGACATGATATGATATGATATGATATGATATGATATGCTATGATCTGATATGATATGATATGATATGATATGATATGATATGATATGATATGATATGATATGATATGATATGATATGATATGATATGATATGAGATGAGATGAGATGAGATGACATGACATGACATGACATGACATGAGATGGTATGATATGATAGGATATGATATGATATGATATGATATGATATGATATGATATGATATGATATGATATGATATGATATGATATGATATGATATGATATGATATGATATGATATGATATGATATGATATGATATGATATGATATGATATGATATGATATGATATGATATGATATGATATGATATGATATGATATGATATGATAATATATGGTATGGTATGATATGATATGATATGCTAAGATATGGTATGATACGATATGATATGATATGATATGATATGCTACGATATGATATGATATGATATGGTATGGTATGATATGATATGATATGATATGATATTATATGATAAGATATGATATGATATGATATGATATGATATGATATGATATGATATGATATGATAGGATATGATATGATATGGTATGATATGATATGATATGATATGATATGATATGAAATGATATGATATGATATGAAATGATATGATATGGTATGAAATGATATGATATGATATGAAATGATATGATATGGTATGAAATGATATGATATGGTATGATATGATATGATATGATATGATATGATATGATATGATATGATATGATATGATATGATATGATATGATATGATATGATATGATATGATATGATATGATATGATATGATATGATATGATATGATATGATATGATATGATATGATATGATATGATATGATATGATATGATATGATATGATATGATATGATATGATATGATATGATATGATATGATATGATATGATATGAGATGATATGATATGATATGATATGATATGATATGATATGATATGATATGATATGATATGATATGAGATGAGATGATATGACATGACATGACATGATATGATATGATATGATATGATATGATATGATATGATATGATATGATATGATATGATATGATATGATATGATATGATATGATATGATATGATATGATATGATATGATATGATATGAGATGAGATGATATGATATGATATGATATGATATGATATGATATGATATGATATGATATGATATGATATGATATGAGATGAGATGATATGACATGACATGACATGATATGATATGATATGATATGATATGATATGATATGAGATGATATGATATGATATGATATGATATGATATGATATGATATGATATGATATGACATGATCTGATCTGATATGATATGATATGAGATGATATGATATGATATGATATGATATGATATGAGATGAGATGATATGACATGATATGATATGATATGATATGACATGATATGATATGATATGATATGATATGATATGATATACTATGATCTGATATGATATGATATGATATGATATGATATGATATGATATGATATGATATGATATGATATGATATGCTATGATATGATAAGATATGCTATGATATGATATGATATGATATGATAGGATATGATAGGATATGATATGATAAGATATGATAAGATATGATATGATATGATATGATATGATATGATATGATATGATGTGATGTGATGTGATGTGATGTGATGTGATGTGATGTGATGTGATGTGATGTGATGTGATGTGATGTGATGTGATGTGATGTGATGTGATGTGATGTGATGTGATGTGATGTGATGTGATGTGATGTGATGTGATGTGATGTGATGTGATGTGATGTGATGTGATGTGATGTGATGTGATGTGATCTGATCTGATATGATATGATATGATATGATATGATATGATATGATATGATATGATATGATATGATATGATATGATATGATATGATATGATATGATATGATAAGATAAGATATGATATGATATGATAAGATGTGATCTGATATGCTATGATGTGATATGATATGGTATGGTATGTTATGATATGATATGATATGATATGATTTGATCTGATCTGATCTGATCTGATCAGATCAGATCAGATATGATATGATAGGATATGATAGGATATGATATGATAAGATATGATAAGATATGATATGATATGATATGATATGATATGATGTGATGTGATGTGATGTGATGTGATGTGATGTGATGTGATGTGATGTGATGTGATGTGATGTGATGTGATGTGATGTGATGTGATGTGATGTGATGTGATGTGATGTGATGTGATGTGATGTGATGTGATGTGATGTGATGTGATGTGATGTGATGTGATGTGATGTGATGTGATGTGATGTGATGTGATGTGATGTGATGTGATGTGATGTGATGTGATGTGATATGATATGATATGATATGATATAATATGATATGATATGATATGATATGATATGATATGATATGATATGATATGATAAGATATGATATGATATGATATGATAAGATGTGATCTGATATGATATGATGTGATATGATATGGTATGGTATGTTATGATATGATATGATATGATATGATATGATATGATATGATACGATACGATACGATACGATACGATACGGTATGATATGATATGATATGATATGATATGATATGATATGATATGATATGATATGATATGATATGATGTGATGTGATGTGATGTGATGTGATGTGATCTGATCTGATATGATGTGATCTGATATGATATGATGTGATATGATATGATATGATATGATATGATATGATAAGATAAGATATGATATGATATGATAAGATGTGATCTGATATGCTATGATATGATATGGTATGGTATGGTATGATATGATATGATATGATATGATATGATATGATATGATATGATATGATATGATATGATATGATATGATATGGTATGGTATGGTATGGTATGGTATGGTATGGTATGGTATGGTATGGTATGGTATGGTATGGTATGGTATGATATTATATGGTATGATATGATATGCTATGCTATGACAAGATATGATATGATATGATATGATATGATATGATATGATATGATATGATATGATATGATATGATATGATATGATATGATATGATATGATATGATATGATATGATATGATATGATATGATATGATATGATATGATATGGTATGGTATGGTATGGTATGGTATGATATTATATGGTATTATATGCTATGCTATGCAATGATAAGATAAGATATGATATGATATGATATGATATGATATGATATGATATGATATGATATGATATGATATGATATGATATGATATGATATGATATGATATGGTATGATATGATATGATATGATATGATTTGATATGATATGTTATGATATGATATGATATGATATGATCTTATCTAATATGATATGATATTATACGACATGAGATGATATGATAAGATATGATATGAGATGATATGATATGATATGATATGTTAGGATATGATATGATATGATATTATATTATATTATATTATATTATATTATATTATATTATATTATATGAGATGATACGAGATGACATGATATGACATGATTTTAGATGATATGATTGTATATGATATGATATGATATGATATGATATGATATGATATGATATGATATGATATGATATGATATGATATGAAATGATTTGAAATGATATGATATGATATGATATGATATGATATGATATGATATGATATGATATGATATGATATGATATGATATGATATGATATGATATGATATGATATGCTATGGTATGGTATGGTATGATATGATATGATATGATATGATATGATAAGATAAGATAAGATATGATATGATATGATATGATATGATATGATATGATATGATATGATATGATATGATATGATATGATATGATATGATATGATATGATATGATATGATATGATATGATATGATATGGTATGGTATGGTATGGTATGATATGATATGATATGATATGATATGATAGGATATGCTATGAAATGATATGATGTGCTATGATATTATATGATATGTTATCATATGATATGATATGAAACTGCTCCGAATGCTAGAAACACTGAAAAACAACCAGCTATGTGTCAAATTCTGATATGTGGGGGCCCATACTCCCCACGAATCTAAGCTTGGCATCATAACAATGCATACAACAAGTGAACAACTTAACAAACAATAATCCACATAATTACGATCCTCGAGGGCCCATAACACCTCCAAGACTAGAGCTTGGCGCCCATTCTAAATAGGATGTAAAAGAAGTATTAATCTATCAATGCAACAAGTATTTCTGTCACAGCAACTACCACAACGACATGCATAATCTATCGCGACATCTATCACAACACCATGAAATTCTTATGAACCCTATATGGCATGGTAAAATGCATGAAAAATGATTTCCTACCCAGTGCCTATATGATTCATGAGATGGCACACCCTCATCTCATCGGGTTGCAATCAAATAGAACCATAATCATATAAACTTTAACAAAAAAACATATGCATCACCCAACGGTGAAATATAATACACTGTAACACTATAAAAAACTGAAAATTTCAATTACGAGTTAATATAGCTTTTCCTTGTACACGGGTTAAATACTCTCAGCAGAGTTAAGTACTAACTACCCAATTCTTCTTATCTCGGTCTATTGTCGCAAAATAGTAAGTAATAGTAAGGAAATAAAACTCCTCTGCTACCACTTTGTAATGAACTGATTCTGGAGTTGCATAACTGGTGCCCCGTACCCGATTCACCACATAACCTCAAGCATTTTTTCCCAAATGCCAGAGGTTGTCGACTAGTAGCGATGGCCTTGGTGAGTCAGCGGGGAAACTATGCCCTCATTTGGTAAAGTATGTAGTGGAAGAATAAGCATAAACAATAACAGAAGCAGTAAATAGCAAACAACAACTGAACTAAAAGTAAAAACAATGTCTGATATAATAATGATGTAGAATGGTACATGTATCTATGTAAAGCAGTAAGAAAAAAACATGCTGAAATAAAAATGAAACCAAAGTAGTAAATGTAAGTAGCAACTCCAGCAGCATCGTGGGCCAAGGCCCGGTCCCATGATCTCTAGCTCCGACTAGCAATTAATTACCTGAGGTAGAAGGACCACAATCCCTACCTATACCTGCAACTATATAATATGTTTGGGCTGAATGTAGGACCCCAACAGGGTGTGAGACTAATCCCAGTAGACAACCCCCACAAGATTTATGCCCAACTGTCAGTGAGTGATATAACAAAAGTAAAGATAAATAAATGTAGTAAACATTTCTACCAATCACCATTCACATTCATTTAATTACACTACCAGGGAAAACCAAAAAATTTTTCCGTTCCATGATTAGCAAGTAACACAACAGGTATCTAGAAGGAATACCTAAACACAAGCAGTACAAAATCAAAGCTTGTTCTTTGGATTGGTGGACTCGTCACAACCAACCATCAAAATTCACACTGACTCTCAGGGTTGCTAAAACTAGCAGACCCATACCGTCCAGTCAAAAAACAAGGCACATACACTCTGGGAAGCACTTATGTCAATTCCCCTATGGTCTTGATATGATAGATATAGACTCTCTATGTAAGCACTTACTTCTAATTCCTCCTATGGTCTCAATGCGTGGGTAAACTAAGAACACTCTTGGGAAGAACAAATTCCTATTCCCGGAGGTCCTACATATGAAACTAAAACAAACAGACCCTATAGGTTTGAACTTAATCATCTATTCCCTCTTTTATCCCCTGCACAAGGTTCTCGCAGCCCTGAGCAATCCAGTCATGCGTAATTGACTTATTGCAGCCCTAAGTAAGTTAAACAACTACTTGCCTAATAGCTACCATACATAAAAATCATCTAAACAGCAGTCAACACATGAAAACAGTGATAACGATTAAACTAACAATTTCTATAGTATTGCCTCACTGGCAATGGTTCCAAACAGCGATAAACACCTGAACAGGGGAGGAAAACATCCATGGGGTGATTCTTAAACATGCAACCAAGAATAATTAGCAGCAATTCATCATAATCTAACACAAAATCTAGTGAAGATAAAAAATAGTATCAAAATCCTAAACCCGGTATACCTAACACATGGGTATCCGGAACTTTTGCAACCAAAACTCAAAGAACTTCAACATAGTGCAACAAACCACCTACCTCGATCTTGGAGATCGATATACTTGAAACTCGGCCCGTGAATTGTCCTAAAACGGTGTAGATCTGCAAAAACGTCTAAAACATTCAACCTCAGATAACATACATGAGAGGAAGAATCAGGAAACGAGGCTAAAGAAGAACCAAGAACTCACCGCTGCGATTCTTCTGCAACCGACAGTGTTTGATTCGGACAACCAGTGACGAATCGGTGGCTCGAAGAAGTATCGACCTTCTTGGATGTTCTGGATGGGATTAGGAAGAGAAGAAGATGGTTACAATCATTTGGTGGAATGCCAGGTCGATTAATGAAATAAAAAAAGTACACGGAGTTTACTCTTAAAGTACACGGTGTGTAGTGGGTTTTTCTGTACTCCGCCAAAATCGGCATCCACGTCACCCCTACACACCGTGTGTGTGGCCCAGTCTCGGCCAACAAATTTCTTCGAGTGGCTGAGGAGTACATGGCGTGTACTTTGAAAATTTTCCAGATTATCCATTTTTTCCTTAAAAAGCCTGTAAAAGAGATCCGTACCAGAAAACAAAGCTCCGGGTTCTTACAAACATCCCCCCTTAAAGAAATTTGTTCCCGAATTTCCCTAGCAAGGCGTAGAAGAAGACACCTCGAACAAATCTGGTAATTGTGATCACATATCAGCCTCCCTCCCCCAAGTCTCGTCCTATATACGGTCTTGCTGCCATAGCACCCATACCAGAGGAACAGATCAGCCACGGAGTACTTTTGCACAATGATCAACAATCCTGATAGGATGCACTTCCAAAGATGCATCCTTCTCTAACTCAATCTCCTCGGCTTAAAAAACATGAGACGTGTCTGAGAAATACCGTCAGAGCTGAGAAACATGAAAGACGTCGTGCATATCCGGGTACATATGAGGTAATTGAAACCTGTAAGCAACCAGACCGACTCTCTCCAGAACCTCAAATGGCATGATATATCTCGGGGAATGATTACCATGTCTCTGAATCCTCTTGTGTCCCAACCTCGGTGCAACACACATGAAAACCTAATCCCTGACCTCGAACTCCATAGGTAATCTCCGCTGATCCGCTTAAGACTTCTCCCGAGACTGTGTTGTCACCATCCTCTTCAAAATCAACTCTATCTTTTCTAAGGTCTTCTAAACAAGACGAGGTCCTAGAAAAACTGCCTCTCCTACCTCTAGCTAGCATAAAGGTGATCGACATGGCCTACCATACAAATCCTCGTAAGGTGGCATCTGAATAGTTGCATGAAAACTATTGTTGTAGGTGAACTCCACTAGTGGAATATGCTTCTCCCAAGAACTACCGAAGTCTAGAATGAATGTTTAGAGCATATCCTCAAGAACCTGGATTGTACGATCGGATTGGCCATCTGTCAGGGGATGGTATGCTGTACTAAAAAGTACCTGTGTACAAAACGCCCTCTATATCCCCTGCCAGAAGTGCGAAGTGAAACATGCATCCCTGTCTGAAACAATAGAGTGTGGAACTCCATTCAGACGTATAATCTCTCAGATGTACAACCGTTCCGGATCATCAACACTGAATTTCTCCTTGATCGGCAAGATGTGTTCAACCTTCATGAGCCTATCCTCTACAACCCAAACCACATCATTTCCTAGAGGCGATCTCAGTAAACCTATCACGAAGTCCATCGTGACATCATTCCATTTCCACTCAGGAATGGGTAACTGCTATAAAAGCCCTGGTGGTCGGTGATTCTTTTCCTTCACTAGCTGATAGGTGGAACACCGCATAAAAAAACCAGCCACATCCTTCTTCATACCTGCCACCAATACTGACGGTGCATGTCTCGGTACATTTTGGTGACAATAGGATGAACTGCCCAAGCTGAAGCGTGGAACTCACGCATTAGCTCCTCCTGTATGTCCTCTAAAACCCATAAGTGGCCATGAAAATGTAGCACCTCGTCATCACCCACTATCCACCCTGGAGGAGGGTCTCCATCTATCACACCCTCCAATAAGACTAGGCCTTCTGGGTCTAATAGCTGCCTTATTTGAACTCGATCAAAAATGGTAGAGGTAACAGCTACAGAAGAAAGAACCATTAGACCCTATCTGTTGTGCACCTCCAAATGCATCTCAAAGAATAGGGTCATGAGCTTCCACTCACTTCTGGCCTCCTGAACTTCCTGCAAGTGAGTCCTCATGCACAGTGCGTCTGCTATAGCATTTCCTTTCCCAGACGTATAAGCAAGCTCAAAGTCGAAAGATTGAAGGTACTCGACCCACCTCCACTTTCTTAGATTCAAGTCACGCTGCGTAAATATGTACTTGAGGCTCTTGTGGTCAGTATATACCACGAAATGATCTCCCATGAGATAGTTCCTCCAACAATGTAAAGCATGAACAACAGCAGCGAACTCCAGGTCGTGCGTAGGATAGTTCTTCTCATGTGTCCTCATCTGCCGAGATCCGTACGTAACAACACGACCTTCCTGTATAAGAACTACTCCAAGCCTGTTACCATATTCATCACAAGAACACTGTATAACTCTTTCCCGGCTCTGGCAGAACTAAAATTGGTGCTGTAGTCAATCTCCCCTTGAACTCCTGGAAGGCTGAGTCGCATGATTCTGACCAAACATAATTCACACTGTTCTTAGTCAAGCCCACCAACGGTGCTTCTAAGAGTGATAAGTCATATATAAACTACCTATAGTAACCGGCTAGCCCCAAGAAGCTCCATACCTCGAAGACTTTCTTCAGCTGCTCCCAGGTAACTACTGCTATAACCTTCTCTGGGTCTACTGATACTCCTGTCTCTGAGATGACATGGACCAGGAAGTGAATCTCATCAATCCAAAAGTGGCACCTTGAGAGCCTAGCATATAGTTGATGCTCTCCCAGTGTACTCAATACGATCTCAAGGTGGGTTGCATGGTCGTGTCGAGTGTGAGAGTACACCAAGATATCGTCCACAAAGACCATGACGAAGGAATCCATGTAAGGATGGAACACTCGGTTCATCAGTGCCATGAAAACTGCCGGTGCATTCGTGATACCGAACAACATTACCAAATACTTGTACAGACCATACCTGCTTCGGAAAGTTGTGAGAGGTATATCAGATGTTCTGACATGCAACTAATGATAGTCGGATCTCAATTCGATCATTGATAACACCCTAGATCTTCGAAGCTGATAAATAAGATCATCAATCCTTGGAAAGGGATATCGGTTCTTGACAGTCAACTTATCACACCCGAACATTAAATAAATATTATTTTATTATTTTCTAAGACATTGAAATTTTCTATCGAGCTGCGGATCAAGACTGTTTTAAGGTTTTTCATTTTGTTTATGAATGAGTGCTTTGCCCTTGACAGTGTCTGGTGCATGGCAGGGCGCGTTCAAAGCCGCGCGGCTTTGGTCGGGTCACCGTGCGGTCAGCCTAATGTACAAGACAAATAAATAAAGTGAGTTTTAATGAGTTAGTTTAATTATTATAATGATGTTGATTATTTCTATTATTGTTATTATGGTTAATAATATTATTATTATCAAGTTTTTTATAATTGTTATTATGTTATTAACAATATTATTATTATTATAATTCAGGTTTATTAAAATTCTTATTTTTTTCATGATTATTTGATATTATTTTATTATTTATTTATTTTATACACTTTTCTTTTATCCCATTATTTAATATGTTATTCATTTCTTTCTTTTATTATTATTATTATTATTATTATTATTATTATTTGTTTTTTTTGTTTTTTTTATTTTTTTATCCCTAACTCACTCTCCCCCCTTTCCCCTTATGTGGCCGACCCTCACCCCCCCCCCCCCCACCTTCCTCTCCCGCTCACACTACCCCCCCCCCCCCCCCCCCGCCGGTGAGCCCTTCGGCGCGCCTCGCCTCCTCCTTGCCATGCCTCCCTTCTCCCTCTCTGGCCAGCCGCTCGACGACCTCATAGCGGCGTCCCACACCCCCCTCCAGTGACTGTGCACCTGCCCTCGGACAGCCCTGTGCGCCGTCTGCTCACCTCACTCGAACCGCCGTGTCGCCGTCCCGCCTCTCACCACCGGCCGCCCTACCAGCCTCCTGCACAAACTTCCCTTGTGCGGGCGCTTCTCTCTAGAAACCCCTTTGGGTAAACCCCTCTTTCGATTAGGAGTTTTAGGTATTCAGTGGGTTTGATGTTCATGTTAGGGTTTTAATCTTGAGTTTTTCTTGTTTAATCTTATGGATTAGGGTGTATTTCAGTTTCCTTGTGGTGCGTTAGACATGCAATTGAAGAATTCACATCAATTTTTAGGGAAAACGACTCTGTGGTAAGTGGTTCTGTATTTTGAATTTAATTGATGACTTAATTTGCTTATGTAATTAATTTAGCATGGTTATTGATTGTTTTGTTTGATGCAAATTCGATTTTACTTGAGGTTTAGTATATTTCTAATTTGTTTATGAGTTTAGTGTATTGTTTATATGATACGAGTACTTTTTTCTATGAGAAACCATGTTGAACTGTTTAAATAGTATTTTATAAATTGTGCAGTAAGTTTATTAATATGTGCAGGAGGTGAAAAGTTTTTTTTATATATAGCGTCGTGTGCATTGGTTTTGAAACAGAATTATTTTAGTGTAGTTTTTGGTAAAACATTGAAACACACCATGAAAATTTTTTACTAAGTGTTTCTTTAATTTATTTAAATTGATTATGTGGAGAAAAAATAGTTTAAAGACAATTTATTATACATTTGATTTTAAAGTGGTATCTTAATATGATATTTGATGTGTTTTATTTGAAAACCCATGTCAAGCATCTTATCACTATTTTATAACATGTATTGTTGGTTTATCAAAGTGTGGAAAGACTGCAGTTAGTGTTTTGGTATGGTTTCAATGTGCGCATGGTTGTTGAAGCTGGCTTTGAGTGCATTCTTAAAAAAAGTCTCATATTGTTATTTATAATAGTTTCATAAAATGTTTTAATGATTTGTTAAGTTGTAAAGGAGGTGCAGATTGTGTTTTGGAGTTCTTTTGGTGTCTGTTTTTTTCTCAAAATGGTATCCATGTGTGTAAATGATGGTTCTTAGGGTGTATCATATCTTGTATTATCTGGGTGCGTTAATGTGATGTGTTTTTCTGAAATGTTTTATAGTTTTTTTATGTGTATATTTGTTTTATTAAATTATATGTGTAGTGCGTTGGGCCGCAGGTGTCAAGAAATCCTACATGTACATGCATAGGGTAAGGCATGTACATATATATGCCCTCTTTGAACATATTTCCTCATGGTGCGAGGAATATGTGCAATGCAGCTAGGGGTGTATATATATATATGTATAAATGCATGTGTGTGTGTTCGCCAAGTGTCAGTTCGAGTGGCCATTGACAGATAGTGACAATTTTGAGGTAGGTCCTCTATGCCTATGTCATTAATTTGAGATTCATAATTGTCTGCTTGTTTTAAAAATATATTTTTCACTATGCTATATACACACACTATGGAATCTGATTGCGGTTTCTAGAAACTATTATGCCTTTGTTTTGGAAATTGAAATGTATTTCAAATGCCGTTGGTCTTAAGTGACTTTTCTAGAAAAATTCATCTATTAAGTGGTTTTGAATTGATAAAGTGTATTTCTAAAGGTGTTTGAGATTTTGGCCGGTTGCTTGTAAAACCTGTTCCCTTTATGTAATTACGCCTGTTTGGCATCTTAATAATGTTTTATGAAATAGAAAATATATATTGACGCCTGTTTGGCACTTTAGGATTTGGATTGCGAAAATAGAAAACCCCTTTTGAGTCATTCCCCTAAATTTGAAAATAAAATATGATGCAAGTGTTAATGAGTGGTTTGTGATATGTGCTTCGTGTAAAGGCTTGTGCATGATTGTGTGATGTAAAGAGGGAGAATTCACTTAAGTAGGGAGTGCGGTGGTGAAGGGTTGAATGGGTTTTAGATAAAGATGGTGTAATGTACTTGTTTGATTGCTTAATAAAGAAAACTCACCACCATTTGGAATAGAGAACAATGGGAAACCCAGTTATCTAGGTGGGTGACTAGGACTAGTACGCTAGATGACACGGCAGGGGTTCATCCCAGTTTGTCTAGCAGGATTGACGCAACAACACTAACTAAACATATGAATTTCTGAGGTTCGTGGTCTTCTAAGCCACGTTTTCTGAGGGTCGTGGCCTTCTAAGCCACGTTTTCTAAGGGTCGTGGTCCTCTAAGCCACGTTTCACCGAGGTACGAGGTCTCTAGGTTCCCACTTGTTCTAGCCACCAATAGGGATTACCCATAGTTCTCATTTTTGACATGCTAATTGAGATGTAACTCTCTTTTCAGTTGTTTCATACCTGGTGACTTGTTTGTAAAAATCACATTTTATATCAAACTGGTTTCTTTTCATTTTGAAATGTTAATACATGCTTGGAACCTATTTTGAAAATGTATTAAGAGTAAAATGTTTTATTTAAAAATGAAAACTCATTACTTGAATTTGAAAAGACATGAAAACATTATTTTATTATATCTTATTTTAAAACTGGCATAGTTAGGTTTCTTAATAAAGGCGGAGGCATAAGACATGGTTTTATTTTGACTTTCCTACTGAGCATCACAGTGCTCATGCCTACATTACTTTTCAGTTGTAGGTTTCAGTCTTGGATCGCTTTTGGGAGCGAGTGTGGTTATCGTACCATGGTAATCCACGGGGTCACCTGAGGTATGTCATGTTTTTTTTTGTTTAATCCTTTTTCTGCTGCCACGTTGTTCATGTTATTTTCCTTTATTTATCTACTTGTTCAGTTTATGTTTATTTATCTTTGTCATGGGCCAAACCGTTCCCAACTGGTTTTTTTGATGCGCGGCACTAGTTGCCTGCCCGTGGGGATCGGGAACGCCCTTCGGGTCATGTCGCGGACCGGGTCAGGCATTGGGTCGGATGGAGATCCGGCCTGGTTCGTGAAAAAATGGTATCAGAGGTGCCCTTGTTATTTGGGGTGTCAAGTAGCTTGGTGATTTAGTGTGTCAGGAATCGAGAGGCAGTTGCGGGAAGGACGTCATGAACCCTTGCTCGTCCCGAGACTCGAGTTTCCAGGGGTAGTCCGAGATTTGAATTTTCATCTTTGGATTAGTATGTGTGGATGAGGGATGACCTAGGAAGTGATCCAGTGTTACGCAGTGGACTTGCATGGAGTAGCGACCCATGTACACCCCGAGTGCACGGTTTAAGATACTTCCTGTGGTGGATGCCCGCTCGGAGCATGGTCTGCTAAGCCATGTTACCGGGTTGGCACAGCCACTAGTCCCTTATTTTTTTTTTTGGAAAGTTTGATGTGAGTTTTGTTTGACCTTCATTTTGGTTGATGTGAGTAGATCTCGAAAAAAATTAAAATGGTTTTTTGTGAAGGTGGTTTCAAATGGGAATGTGGTGTTAGAGTGGAAAAGTGGTTTTGAAATGGACATTGTTTTCTTTTAAAGAATGTTTGGTTTCAAAAGGGAAAATGGGAGGCGTTTTGGAAGTTGTTTTGGAATCTCAGTAACACTTTTTCGAATGTGAATTGGAAAATGTTTTGGAAATTGGAAATTTATTGCTTTGATGATAAGTTACTTTTTCAAAATGGTTGGGAATTTGTTCTTTATGCAGAATGATCTATTTTGAAAATGAGAAGTGTCTTGAATTGACCCTTGGTATTCCAATGAGTGATCACATACATTGAGGTGCACATTTTGAAAGTTGGGAAATAGGTGATTTGAGCGGATGGGTTCTTGAGCTAGCATTGGATATGTATGTGTGAGACTTAATGGGATATAAATGGTGGATATTTAAGTGGTTTTGGTTGCTGAAAAATGGTTTTCCAAAAGGGTTTTTTTCAGTTGTTTAGAAAAGTGAGTGAGAAATTGTTTAGCATTCTCTTTTCATGTTACGTATTCTTTTTCGTGGGTTCTTGGTTTTGACATACTGAATTGTTGTTGGTTTATTGATTTGAATTTGAGATTTTGTTCATGATTGAGGTGAGGAATTTTGATTTATGATGAGATTTGATTCGAATTTATGCCTCTTGTTTTTGAGTATGCTACCCAGAAGAGTCCCAGAAGATTTTAGTGAGCCTCTTCTAGCTGTTGGTTCTACGCAGACTCTTAGCGGAGTGGTGGAATTGAATTCTTTTCGTTTGTTGTCTAGCTACCATGGTGATCATGATCTATTGAAGGTCTGTTTGAAGGTGCAACATGGGATTGGTGGAGGAGATAATCCCAGCGTCATTGCATGATGGTACATCTTGGAAGGTGTTTAGGACCACTCTAATATGATGGTTTATATTTGTGGAAGCAAAGGTGATGGAAGCAACAAGGCTCATGAGTGTCCAGCAATACCAACGAATAGTGAAGGCCTACGTTGGGAATCTCAAGAAGTTGGTTCCCTTTTCTCCAAAGGTAATGTCGTATAATTAGTTAAAGATTCCATTGTGTGGGGTCTTCGTCTATTTTTCAAGGACCGGCCCCCTTTGGTGTTTGGGAAGGTTCCCCATCCGGTGACGAGAGCGAATCAGAGGAAACTGTCTCAGACAAGTCTTCTTGTGAATTCCATCTTCTATTAGTTGGGCCGCCCCTTGTTTGCTCCTAGTGTGCTCGGTTTGGGTACTTTAAGTCGCATTGTCATCATCATTCGAAGACTTTCCGTCGGTGTGACATTTGGGAAACTTGTAGAGGCTCCGCATGTGGCTTCGTCAGGAGGAGTCTCGACAGGAGAATATCAGCCCATGACTGCGGGGTAGCAGATGCTTCAAGACATCAAAGCTCCAGCCACAAGTCTCGGAGTGATGCTCTTCACGCCGTCAGTAATCGTTGGGTGTGGGGAACCTTGGTTTAATTTTTTTCTCCAATGCTGAAATGGGGACGGTCTGAATTACCCTATTGTAGCTCTCCCATCATTGAAGGTTCTATTTTGTTGTATGAGCCGTAAAGGTCTCTTTTTCTCGTTGCGGTCTTTGTTCTTTGGATACCCCACCTTGGTTGTAAGAAGGCGTGGTGATCTCGTCTTTTTGTAATTCTGGTAGTTGCGCCTCCTCAAATGTGACCTGTTTTGTTTTTGTACATGCTCGTTTTGGAGATTCTCATCTCTTTTGGGAATGATGAGTCATGGTTGATTCTGTTATTTGGTATAATTCTTCTGTGGGTTTTCTCATGTTTCAGTGGTTTCAGGTTTGGGTTTGAAGTTCTCATGTCGGTCTATACTGGTTGATTTAAGATAGGCAATTCTTAAATTGTGGGGAGACCCACCATGAATCATGTCATGCCTTCTTCAAGGTTTGGTCTGTTTGGTGGTTTCCTCTTGGGTCAAGTTAGCAGTTCCAGAGTTAACTCATGTTGAGAGTCTCAATGTTGGTTGTGCTAGTCGGGTTCTTGTGGTGGGGAGAACCCTCCTCATTTCCTGATGGTTCTTCTCTTTTCAGTTTCCCTCAGAGTTGGTCAGCTATGACTGGTAGAGTGAAAAATCACACCGAGTTTGTGTTTTTGTTGGTCTAGTCTCATTTCTAACTTGTGTTTGATTCCTCGTTTGGCTGGGTGACTTTTTTGGGGCAGAAAGTTTTTGTGGTGGGGAGAATTGTCACACACGAACTTTTAAATTAATATTATTTTATTATTTTATGTGACATTGAAATTTTATATCGAGCTGCGAATCAAGCCTGTTTTAAGGTTTTTCATTTTGTTGACGAATGAGTGCTTTCCCCTTTCCAGCATCCGGTGCATGGAAGGGCGTGTTCAAAGCCGTGCAGCTTTGCTCGGGTCATCGTGCGGTCTGCCTAATGTACAAGACAAATAAATAAAGTGAGATTTAATGAGTTAGTTTAATAATTATAATGATGGTGATTATTATTTTTATTATTATTATTATGGTTAATAATATTATTATTATCATGTTTATTATAATTATTATTAAGTTATGAACAACATTATTATTATTATTATTGGAGTTTATTAAAATTCTTATTTTGTTCATGATTATTTGTTATTATTTTATTATTTATTTATTTTATACTCTTTTCTTTTATCCCATTATTTTATATGTTATTAATTTATTTCTTTTATTATTATTATTATTATTATTATTTGTTTTTACTTTTTTTATTATATTTTTTTATCCCTAACTCAGTCTCCCCCCTTTCCCCTTACACGGCCGACCCCCCCCCCCCCACCTTCCTCTCCCGCTCACGCTACCCCCCACCGGCGAGCCCTCCGGCACGCCTTGCCTACTCCTTGTCGCGCCTCCCTTCTCCCTCGCTGGCCAGCCGCTCGGCGACCTCGTAGCGGCGTCCCGCACCCCCCCCCCCTCCGGTGACTGCGCACCTGCCCTCGGACAGCCCTGTGCGCCGTCTGCTCGCCTCGCTCGAACCGCCATGCCGCCGTCCCGCCTCTCACCACCGGCCTCCCTACTAGCCTCTTGCACAACCTTCCCTTGCACGGGCACTCCTCTCCGGAAGCCCCTTTGGGTAAAACCCTCATTCGATTAGGAGTTTTAGGTTTTCAGCGGGTTTTATGTTCATGTTAGGGTTTTAATCTTGAGTTTCTCTTGTTTAATCTTATGGAATAGGGTGTATTTTAGTTTCCTTGTGGTGCGTTTGACATGAAATTGAATAATTCACATCAATTTTTATGGAAATCTACTCTGTGGTAAGTGGTTCTATATTATGATTTTAATTGATGACTTAATTTGTTTATTTAATTAATTTAGCATGGTTATTGATTGTTTTGTTTGATGCGAATGCAATTTTACTTGAGGTTTAGTATATTTCTGATGTGTTTAAGAGTTTAGTGTAATGTTTATATGATACAAGTAGTTGTTGCTATGAGAAACCATATTGAACTTTTTAAATAGTTTTTTATAAATTGTGCAGTTAGTTTATTAATATGTGCAGGCGTTGCAACGTTTTTTTATATATAGAGTCGTGTGCGTTGGTTTTCAAACAAAATTATTTTAGTGTATTTTTGTGGTAAAACATTGAAATGCACCTTGAAAATGTTTTAGTAAGTGTATCTTTAATTTATTTAAATTGTTTATGTGGATAAAAAAATAGTTTTAAGACTATTTATTATACATTTGATTTTAAAGTGGTATCTTAATATGAGATACGATGTGTTTTATTTGAAAACCCATGTCATGCTTCTTATCACTATTTTATAACATGTATTGTTGGTTTATCAAAGTGTGGAAAGACTGCAGTTAGTGTTTTGGTATGGTTTCACTATGCGCTTGGTTGTTGAAGCTGGATTTGAGTGCGTTCTTGATAAAAATGTCTCATATTGGTATTTATAATTGTTTCATAAAATGTTTTAATGATTTTTTAAGTTGTAAGGGAGGTGAAGATTTTGTTTTGGAGTTCTTTTGGTGTGTGTTTTTTTTCTCAAAATGGTATCCATGTGTGTAAATGATGGTTCTTGGGGTGCATCGTATGTTGTTTTATCTGGGTGCGTTAATGTGATGTGTTTTTCTGAAATGTTTTATAGATTGTTTATTTGTTTATTTATTTTATTAAATTATATGTGTAGTGCGTTGGGCCATGCGTGTTGAGGAATCCTACATGTACATGCATAGGGTAAGGCATGTATATATATATGCCCTCTTTGCACATATTCCCTCATGGGGTAGGGAATATATGCAATGCAGCTAGGGGTATATATATATATATCTGTATAAATTCATGTGCCTGTGTGCGCCAAGTGTCGGTTCGAGTGCCCATCGACCGAAAGCTACAAGTTTGAGGTAGGTCCTCTATGTCTATGTCATTAATTTGAGATTCATAATTGTCTGCTTGTTTTAAAAATATATTTTTCACTATGCTACATACACACACTATGGAATCTAATTGCGTTTTCTAGAAACTATTATTCCTTTGTTTTGGAAATTGAAATGTATTTCAACTGTTGTTGGTCTTAAGTGACTTTTCATGAAAAATTGATCTCTTAAGTGGTTTTGAATTGGTAAAGTGTATTTCTAAAGAAGTTTGACCTTTTGGCCAGTTGCTTGAAAAAAAGTGTTCCCTTTATGTAATTACACATGTTTGGCATCTTAAGAATGTTTTATGAAATAGAAAAACCTCTATTGAGGCCCGTTTATCACTTTAAGATTTGGTTTGCGAAAATAGAAAACCCATTTTGAGTCATTCCCCTAAATTTGAAAATAAAATATGATGCATGTGTTAATGAGTGGTCTGTGATATGTGCCTAGTGTAATGGCTTGTGCCTGATTGTGTGATGTAAAGAGGGGTAATGCACTTAAGTAGGGAGTGCGGTGGTGAAGTGTTGAATGGGTTTTAGATAAATAAGGTGTAATGTACTTGTTTGATTGCTTGATAATGAAAACTCACCACCATTTGAAATAGAGCACAATGGGAAACCCGGGTATCTAGGTGGGTGACCAGGACTAGTACGCTAGATGACACGGCAGGGGTTCGTCCCAGTTTTTCTAGTAGGATTGAAGCAACAACACTAACTAAACATATGAATTTCTGAGGTTCGTGGTCTTCTATGCCACGTTTTCTGAGGGTCGTGGCCTTCTAAGCCACGTTTTCTGAGGGTTGTGGTCTTCTCAGCCAAGTTTATCAAGGTATGAGGTCTTTAGGTTCCCACTTGTTCTAACTACCTATAGGGATTACCCATAGTGCTCATTTGTGACATGCTGCTTGTGATGTAACTTTCTTTTCAGTTGTTTCATACCTGGTGACTTGTTTGTAAAAATAACATTTTATTTCAAACTGGTTTCTTTTCATTTTGAAATCATAATGCATTCTTGGAAGCTATTTTGAAAATGTATTAAGAGTGAAATGTTTTATTTAAAAAAGAAAACTCATTACTTGAATTTGAAAACAAAGGAAAACATTATTTTATTATATCTTATTTTCAAACTGGCATAGTTGGGTTTCTTAATAAAGGCAGAGGCATAAGACGTGGTTATATTTTGGCTTTCCTACTGAGCATCCCGGTGCTCATGCCTAAATTACTTTTCAGTTGCAGGTTTCAGTCTTGGATCGCTTTTGGGAGCGAGTATGGTTATCGTACCGTGGTGATCCACAGGGTCACCTGAGGTATGTCACGTTTTTTTGTTTATTCCTTTTTCTGCTGCCACGTTGTTCATGTTATTTTCCTTTATTTATCTTCTTGTTCAGTTTATGTTTATTTATCTTTATCATGGGCCAAACCGTTCCCAACTGGTTTGTTTTGATGCCCGACACTACATTCCAGCCCGTGGGGATCGGGAACGCCCTTCGCGTCATGTCGTGGACCAGGTCGGGCATTGGGTCGGATGGCGATCCGGCCTGGTTCATGACACAACTGGTTCAACTTTTGATAATCCACGAAATGCCTAAGGGTACTGTCTGCCTTCTTCGCGAACAGGACAAGTGAACCCCAAGGAGAAGTACTGGGTCGGATGAAACCCTTTGTCTGCAACTCCTCCAGCTACTTCTTGGGCTCCAGGAAATCAAGTGTAGCCATCCTATAAGGAGGAATGGACACCGGTGCTGCTCCTGGCATGAGCTCAATCGAGAAGTCTACCTCACGCTCTAGAGGAAAACCTGAAAATTCTTATTGAGAGACATCTGGAAAGCAATCAACAATTGGAGGAAAATCTAACTATGAAGTGCCATGGTCATCTAGATAATGACTAGAAATCTTGGAAGTATCTCCTCCTAGCCCATGATACTCTAGTACGGCTCGACTCGCCTGAACATCCCACTTTCCCTTATGACGGAAAGCTTCACCCTCTTGTGATACAAAACTCACCCTGCGGCGATAGCAATCGATGACTACCTGGAGGAGAACCAACCATTCCATTCTAAGAATGACGTTATAGCCCGTCATCTCCAACACATAGAGGTCCCATAGGAAACGATACCCCTCAAACTTGAGAGGGAAATCCTTGCACTAACGTACGCTAGATGTCCTCGTTCCCAAGGGTGTGTCGAGAGTCAACATGTCAGAAGTTGAAAAGACACAGAGCTCCAGACTTTCCACGACAGCAACAGAGATAAATCTATGTAAAGAACCATTATCGAAAAGGGATGAAGAAAAAGATGAGGCTACTAAGATCCTACCTCTAATTGTGGAAGGTCCAAGATCCTTCTGCAAATGGATTTCCTCTACTTCAAACATCTGGCCAATACCGCGGCCCTTTACAGCAGCCTGAAATCCTTGAGCTGATCCCCCATGAGCCTAACCACCGCATTTGCAACCTCTACCCTTGCCTGATAAACTTGAAGACCTCCAGCCCCCAGTCAGCTCCGGGACTGGTAATCCTACACCTGTATAAGGAGTAGTTTCATATCCTTTTTCACTAGCCGCTAGAAGAAGAACCCTATAAAAACGCTGAAGGTGACTCATCTTGCCGCAAGCTCGGCACTCCACTAGATCTCTCGGGCACTGAGGCCTCTTATGCCCACTCTTTCCGCACTAATAGCACACCACCTGGTTTCCAGAAGGAATATCTCGTCTTCTAGAAGAAATACCATGATTCCTCAAGTCAACTCAAGTAGACTCTCGGTGGCACTTCCTGCTGTCAATATGAAATGAATCAGACTTTGATGTTGAATCGCCATGGTCAATAGCTCCAGTCTCCCTCAGATTTCTTTCGGTGATCAGCACCTGGTTGACTATCAGAGTAATATAAGTAAAATGGAAGATGTTCACCAGGGATCTGATCTCTGGTTTGAGGCCTTCCTCAAACTTCCTCACCAAAAACAACTCGTCATTTCCCAGAACAGGAGCGAAATGATGTAGCTCAGTGAAGTAGGAGCAATACTCCATAACCGAAAGAGTACCCTGCTGCAGGATCAGAAACTCCCTAGCCCTATCATCCCTCCTCTTCGCTGGATAGAAGTAGTCATAGAACATACGCTGGAATTCATCCCAATCAATAGTCCACTGGTGCGCTACCTGTGAGACTAAATCCCACCATCTCTTGGAAGAATCTCACAGCAGGTAAGTCGTGAGATTCACCCTTCTGTCTGGGGGTGTCTCTAGATTATCTAAGATGGAAAGCATGGTTTCTAGCCATGACTCTGCAACCTGAGGTCCTCCATCCCCTTTGAAAGTGGCAGGATGCTACTGCTGGAAGACTCGCGTCAGCTCTTCCATAGACGGGGCAGGACGTTGAGCTCCCTGGAAGGTCTGCATGAACCTCATGAAACCCTCTCAGAACTGAGTGTTCGCACTAGTGTCCAGAATCACTGTAGGTGCCATATCTGGAACAATTGGCGGAACTACTGGTAGTCCATAGTCTATCGTATCAGGTGTACAGTCCCTGTCTGGTTCTTGATATGCAACGGGAGGACGTCTTGGTGCCATAGCCCTGAAAGATCAAAAGCACGCCTCCAATCTAGGATCAACAAGGACAGAAAACACAAGAATACAAAATGGGAACATGAGAGAGAAACACTTAATTTAGAAAAACTGAACTACACGGTGTGTATCTAAACTACATGGTGTGTTTGTTTAATCCATTTACATGGGCGTGCAATTCTCCCACCACGGGTCGTGTAATGTTCCAGGCTACACTGCGTGTTGTCCCAAAATATGGCGCGTACATGAACTCTGCTCCCCTGCTCGAGTCTCTTTGCCCGGCTAACCTACACGGTCCTCCTAATTCTAAACTACAAGGTGTGTGCACTAAGGAAACGGTGAGTACAAGAAAGGCTTTGGTGGCCCCTGTAGCAGGTTACACAGCTGGCCACCTGGATAACCCCTTACACAGCGTGTTCCGAACAAACACGGAGTGTATCAGAGAAGATAACACCGACCCGTATTATTCGTGACATGGATAGGTACCTAGAAGAAACTACATGGTGTTTTCTTATAACACACGGTGTGTACTAGATAGGCTCGACGACTCGTGTAGCATGTTACACAGCCAGCTACACGGCTGACCCCTACACGGTGTGTTCCGAACAAACACGACATGTATAAGGATGGATAACACAAACCCGTGTTGTTAGTGACATGGTTGGGTAGCCAGAAGAAACTTACATGGCATGTTCTTATAACACATGACGTGTACTACATGAGTTTCCCTGACCCGTGTTGTTAGTGACACGATCGGGTACATGGTTGTCTACTACACGGTGTGTACTAATGGTACACAGCGTGTCCCCGAAGACTTTCTGACACCCCGTGATTTTATTTACACAGATAGTAACATGGTTTCGAAACTACACTGGGTGTATGAATCAATTACACGACGTGTATTCTGGGTTTTTCCGGGCAGCAGCTCTGAAACTTCTCTGAATGGTAGAAACACTGAAAACAACCAGCTATGTGTCAAATTATGATCCATGGGGGGCCATACTCCCCACGAATCAATGCTTGGCATCATAAAAATGCATAAAACAAGTGAAAAACATAACAAACAATGATCTCCCAAATTCTGATCCTTGAGGGCCCATAACACCTCCAAGACTAGAGCTTGGCGCCCATGCTAAATAGGCTGTAAAAGATGTATTACTCTATCAGCACAACAAGTATCTCTATCATAGAAACTACCACAACGGCATGTATAATCAATCATGACATCTATCACAACACCATGCAATTCTTATGCACCCTAGATGGCATGGTAAAATCCATGACATGTTATTTCCTACCTAGTGCCTATATGATGGATGAGATGGCACACCCTCATCTCATCGGGTTGCAACCAAATAGAACCATAATCATATAAACTGTAACAACAAAAAACATGTGCATCCCCCAACGGTGAAATATAATAAACTGTAACACTTTCAAAAACTAAAAATTGCAATTACGAGTTAATATAGATTTTCCCTGTACACGGGTTAATTACTCTCAGCACAGTTAAGTACTAAGTGCCCATTTCTTCCTATCTCTGGCTATTGTCGCAAAACAGTAAGCAATAGTAAAGAAATAAAACTCCTCTGCTACCACTTTGTAATGACCTGAGTCCAGAGCCGCATAACTGGTGCCCCGTACCTGGTTTGCAACATGACCTCAAGCATGTTTCCCCAAATTCCAGAGGCTGTCGACTAGCAGCGAGGGCCTTGGTGAGTCAGTGGAGAAACTATGCCCTCATTTGGTAAAGTATGCAGTGGAAGAATAAGCATAAACAATAGTGGAAGCAGTAAATAGCAAAAAACAACTGAACTGAATGTAAAATCAATGTATGATATAATAATGATGTAGAATGGTACATGTATCTACGGAAAGTAATAAGAAAAACAACGTGCTGAAATACAACTGAAACCAAAGTAGTAAATTTAAACAGCAACTCCAGCAACATCACAGGCCAAGGCCCGGTCCCATGATATCTAGCTCTGACTAGCAATTATGTACCTGAGGTAGAAGGGCCACAATACCTACCTATACCTGCAACTATATAATATGTTTGGGCTGAAAGCAGGACCCAAACAGGGTGTGAGACTAATCCCAGTAGGCAACCACCACAAGATTTGTTCCCTACTGTCAGTGAGTGATATAACCAAAGTAAAGGTAAATAAATGCAGTAAGAAATTATACCAATCACCATTCACATTCCTTTAATTACACAACCAGGGTAAACCAACAATGTTTTTTTTCATGATAAGCAAGTAACATAGCTTGTATCTATAAGGACTACCTAAACACAAGCAGTACAAAACCCAAGCATGTTCTTTGGCTTGGTGGACTCGTCACAACCAACCATCAAAATTCACACTGACTCTTAGGGTGGCTAAAACTGCCAGAACCCTATAGTCCAGTCAACAAACAAGGCACATACACTCTGGGAAGATCTTACATCTATTCCCCTATGGTCTTGCTATGATAGCTACAGACTCTATAAGGAAGCACTTACGTCTTATTCCTCTTGTGGTCTCGATGCATGGGTTAACTAAGAACACTCTTGGGAAGCACAAAGTCCTATCCCCGTAGGTCCTTCATACGAAACTAAAACCAACAGACCCTCTAGGAAAGCACGTAATCATCTATTCCCTCTTTGATCTCCTACACTAGGTTCTCGCAACCCTGAGCAGTCCAGTCATGCGTAATTGACAGATAGCAGCCCTGAGTAAGTTAAAAAACTACATGGCTAATAACTACCATACATCAAAACCATTTAAACAGTAGGAAACTCATGCATTTAGTGATAACAATTAAACTAAAAATTGCTATAGGGTTTCCTCACAGGCAACGGTGCCAAACGGTGATAAACAGCCGAATAGGGGAGGAAAACACCCATGGGGTGATCCTCAAACATGAAACCAAGCATAATTAACAACAATTCATCATAAGATAACAATAAATCAACGACAGATAAACAATATGATCAAAATCATACACCCGGGATACCTTACACATGGGTATCTGGCACTTTTGGATCCAAAACTCAAAAAACAACAACGTAGGGAAACAAACCACCTACCTTAATCCTCATAGAACGATATACTTGAACCTAGTCCCATGAATCGTCCTAGAATGGAGTAGATATGCAAAAATTTCTAAAACGTTCATCCTCAGATAAATTACACGAGAGGAAGAATCAGGAAACGAGGCTAAAGAAGAACCAAGAACTCACCGATGCGATTCTTTTGCAACCGACGAAGTTTGATTCGGACAACTGGTGACGGATCGGTGGTTCGGAGAATAATCGGATTTCATGGGTGTTCTGGACAGTATTAGGAGGAGAAGAAGACGTTTATAGTTGTCACACCCCGACCACAGATGTCATTATTTTACTTCTTTCTGGGTCCTGATTTAAAATTTTCCAGGTTTAGTTGTGTTGGCGGTTTAGCATCAGTGCGCGGTTACCGCATCGTTAGCGGTGACCGTGCGTTCGGCCCAACGTTTTAAATATTAAACTTTTATGTAGATATATTATTATTATAACTTTTTAAATTGTTGTTGTTATTTTTTTGATGTTATTTTGTTTATTGTATATATGTCCACATACATGTATATATATATGCATAGATGTATATATGTGTATATATGTATGTGTGTATATATATGTGTATTTATATATATATGTTTATATGCGTTTATATAGAAGCGTACATGTTTATATGCGTATATATATATATATATATGTTTGTATATGTTTAAATATATGTATATTTGTCTATATATATATGCGTGTGTGCGTGCGCACACGCGCACACACATTTATTTTCAAATGGTTTTAATATTTCAAATTCTTGATTAAAGATAATTATTATTATAAAATTTTCTAATTATTAATATTATTATTATTATAAGGATTTATTATTATTATAAAGTTTTATTATTTCTATAAAGCGTTATTATTTTTAGGATTTGTTTTATTTAATTACTTATGTTCAATATTATTATTAGTATGTTATTATGATTATAGTATTTTATTATTATTATTACATGTTATTATTAATATTATTCTTATATTATTATTTATATTTTTGTTGTATTATTGTTATTATTATTATTATTATTATTATTATTGTTTATGTGTATATATATATATATATATATATTTAACACCCAAACCCTAATCCTACCCCCCACCCGTGCCGCCTCACCCCTCTCCCCTCCTCTCTCTCTCTCTCCCCTGCGGGGTTTCTCCTCCCCTTCCCTTCCTCGGCGTGCCGCGGCCCCACGCCATCCTCCCCTTAGCCGCTCCCGGCCCTCCAGTTCTCCGCCCCTCTCCCCTCATGCCGACCGCCGCGCCCGCGTGACCCCCGAACCTCAGACCTCCATCCGGCGACCCCTCCCCTACGCGCGACCCCCTGTCCGACCCTGCTCCTGCTCAGCCACGGCGCGCTCCCTCTCTGGTGGCACGCACTGCCGGCCTCACCCCCTCAAAACCCAGCCTCCTTCACCTCCCACTCCCCTCCCATTTGCCGGCACACCCCCCTCTGTCCGGCCTCCGCCCCGTCCGCCCAGCTCCACCTTCGCCGCACCGAGCTGCATCCCCGGCCTCCGCTCACCCCAGCTCGCCGCGCCTCCTCGTGCATCGCCCGGTCACCGCGCCGCCCTCCCTGCTCCCTGCCGCCGCCATCCCGGCTCCCTCTCCCCCTGTCCCGGCTCCCTCTCCCCCTGTCCCGGCTCCCTCTCCCCTGTCCCGGCTCCCTCTCCCCCTGTCTCGGCCTACCTCCGTCACCGTGCTCTGCCGCCTCCTCCTGTCCGGCCACCCCGTCGTCGGCGCTCCCTCCTGCCGAACCGCCACGCCACACCCCGCTCCGGGCCGTTCTCCCCACTCGGCCTCCCCTGTGAGTTTTAGTGTTTGTTTTATTTTGTTAATATACTATTATTATTCTTGATTTATTATTATGTTAGAATTTTTATTATTAATATGTTAATATCAGTAATATTATGATTATATTTGTACTATTGTTATTAAATCATTATTATTATAATGTTTTATTATTATTATTATAAATTTTATTAGTATTATTATAATGTTTTTTTATCATTATTATTATAAAGTTTTATTATTATTATTATTAATATAATGTTTTATTAATATGATTTTTATTATTATTATTATATTATTATTATTAATAATATTATTATTGTTATCATTATTTTATTGGGTATGCTATGAATATTATTATTATTATTTCAATATTGTTATTAATATTATAGTATTATATTATGATTATTCTAAATTATTATTGTTATTATTATTATTATTATTATTTTATCACTATTGTTATTATTATTATTATTATTATTATTATTACTATTATTATCATTATTATTACTCTGGATTTCACCTTTTCTTTGTTAGGGGTTTCTCATCAACTTATATTTTATTTTGATAGGTTTAGGATTTTTTTAGGACCCGTGCAGGGCGTTTCCGAGAGAGAGCCATCGCTGCGCCTTGTTTCCGAGGTTCCACCGTCTTCGCGCCTTGGTTCCAAGGTCGTTTTACCGTCGCGCTTTGATCTTGAGGAAGGTCTCCCTTTGCACTCTCCTTTAAATTAAGAATTTATTTATTCCTTGCCTTTTTATTGAATTTCAGTAAACTTAAAAGTATTATTAAGTAGTTATTTAGAGTGTGGTGATCTGCTGATAAAGGCTATTTAAATTCTAGCGTTTCGTTGAAAGTGTTTTCTTAGTTTCAATTGTGGGCTTCCGTGGTAATATTGCTAAATGGTTCTTTATGAAATGTGAAACTGTGTTTTGAAATGTTTTTTATCTATAAAATTAGTAGGTGTATTGTTTAGGGAAAATGGTGTTTTTCATAGAACCTTGATTTGAGGAAATGTCGTATGACCTTTAAACTTGTTTTTGGAAACTTTATGTGTGGTTCTTGGTTGTTGAAAAATGTTTCCTTTTGACACGTGATTAAAGGTTTGGATTTCATTTGAGAAATAGTATTCCTAAAAAAGGTGGTTAAAGGCCCGTTTGGCTCTTGATAAAATTGGGGTGTTTTTTGATATTCGAAAATAATTCTACTTGTGAAACCAATGGGTTCCAGGTTTAATACGCTGATTTGGGTTTTCTTAAATAATGTTCTAAGTGTGTTTCTAGTTTTCAATGAAATGGAATGTGTCATATCTCTTTAAAAATGCTTTAGTATTAAATGATCAAAATGTAAGTGATATGACGGCCCGGTTGGCACTTTAATAAATGTGAAGTGATTATATATATTTATATATATATATATATACATACTTGTGAGTGTATCTCTACAGGGGGACTTCCCTTCGAGGGTTGTCGTGTAGCGATGTCCGTGTAAGGGGTTGGCAAGTGTGGTGAGATGAGTCATGTGTGCGTGGGCCTCCCACTTACACAGTGTTACTAAAACCACCATGGTTTCCTGGGCGTATTGTAGATTATCGAGTGACGGTTGCTTGCTAACCCTGATTAGACGGGTTAGTACCCCCTGGAGTTGTGGACAGGCCAGGAGGGATGTGCCACTGGTTGGCTATTAGGGTGGCCAGTTGGTTATTGACTATGGAGTACCACGCCGGCAGGTAGTCAGAACCCGAATACGTCCAGGGGTTTTCTAGGGATGTTTAGGATTTCCCATGGATATTGCTGATAACTTTTGGTTTATTTTTACTTTCAATTGGTCTTCCTTTCTTTTTTACCCTTACTTGCACTTGTTTCTCCCTGCTTGCTTACTTTCAGTCATCCTTCACAGCCTACACTGTTAGACTTTGGGAAAATGGTTTTCAAATGAAAACACTTTATTTTCTTTGTGTAAGATTTGAATATGTAACGCTTGGTTTTTTATAATGAGTTTAAAACTAATGAAAGGGAACCAACTTTCGAAAAAGAATAAGGGAAATGTCTCGTGTTTGATTTTCATGAAAAACATTATGAAAGCTTACTTTTATGCACTGTAGTTCAAAACTGGAATTTGTAGATTCTCTATTTACTGGCTGTGCATTGGGATTTGTTGTGGGGCTCACCTACTGAGTACTTTTGTGCTCACGCTTATCTTTTACCATTTCAGTTGCAGGTTTCATGTGTTCAGGTTTTCCGGGCTTGAGTCGCTCAGTGAGGGAGCGACGTTGGTTGTAGTTGGGTGGTGACCCGCGAGGTCACGCAGAGGTATGTCGTGGTGTAGTTTTGTTTATGTCTTTTGTGATCGTCTGTTTGTTTAGTTTATATTTGTTCTTTTGATCCTGTTTTTAGTTTGGGCTGAAATCTTTCCCAACGAATGAAATTTTTTATGCCCGGCACTTGTTGCCATCCCGGGGGGATCCGGAACGCCCCTCGGGACTTGGCGCGGACCCCCTCGGGTGACCGGTTCAGGGTCGACCCGGGCTGGTTCGTGTCACGAACCAGCCCGGGTCGACCCTGAACCGGTCACCGGAGCCGGTCCGGGGCAAGTCCCGAGGGGCGTTCCCGATCCCCCCGGGATGGCAACAAGTGCCGGGCATTGAAACTTTAATCGTTGGGAACGATTTCAGCCCAAGCTAAAAACAGGATCGAAAGAATGAATATAAACTCAACAAACATACAGAAACTAAAGACATAAACAAACCTACACCACGACATACCTCCACATGACCTCGCGGTCACCACCCAACTACAACCAACGTCGCTCCCACACTGAGCGACTCAAGCCAGGAAAACCTGAACACAAGGAACCTGCAACTGAAAGGTAAAAGATAGGCGTGAGCACAATAGTACTCAGTAGGTGAGCCCAACAACAAATCCCAATGCACCGCCAGTAAATAAAGAATCTACATAATCCAGGTTTGAACTATAATGTATAAAAGTAAGTTTTCACAATGCTTTACTTGAAAATCAAACACGAGACATTTCCCTTATTCCTTTTCGAAAGTTAGTTCCATTACATTAGTTTTAAACTCATTCTGAAAAGCAAAGTATTACATTTTCAAATCTAACCCAAAGAGAATAAAGCATTTTCATTTGAAACCCATTTTCGCAAAGCAACCAGTACAAGCGGTAAAGAAGAACTGAAAGTAAACAAGCAGGAAAGAAAACAAGTGCAAGTAAAGGTAAACAGGCAAGGAAAACCAAGTGCAAGTAAGAATCAACCAGAAGTCATCAGCAATAGCCATGGGCACACACACACACACTCACACACTCACACACACACACATATACTCACACACGCACACACTCACACCCAAGTGGTCCCCCGTATGCCGACAGAAGGCACCACGCCAGAGATGGTAGAGCAATATGGGTAAAACCCCTAAGGTTCATCTAGCTCACGTGGGACCCTAGAACCTCGTGTCTCGGTGAAACGTGGCTTAGAAGGCCACGACCCTCAGAAAACGTGGCTTAGAAGGCCACGACCCTCAGAACACGTGGCTTAGAAGGCCACGACCCTCAGATATCATATGTTTAGTTAGTGTTGCAATCGTCAATCCAGCTAAGTGAAACAGGGACGACACCCATCCGGCTCACTAGCGCACTAGTTCTAGTCCGCCCACCTAGATACCCAGGGTTTTCCCTGTGTGCTCAAACAAGCTTCACATTCACATAGTATATTTCTTCCTCATATCACAGGCCAAACAAGATATCGCACACAAAAGTCACCATTTCCACACCCAAACAATATTTCAAAACTCACGCACGCCAAAAATACCTTTCTAGAAACATAAATGTCATTACCTCATCATTTCGCAAAAACCCCTTTTTTTGGAAACGCTCAAACAAGAACATAAACAACTTTCACAACCTAGAAATCATTATTTTTAATAACACAACAAGGGAAAACATCTTTCGTCAACCAAGAACCACACGTAAAGTTTCCAAAAACAATTTCAAAGGGTCACACGACGTTTTCTCTAATCAAGATTATAAGAAAACACGATTTTCCATAAACAGTACATTTACTAATTTACACATGCCAAAAATATTTCAAAACTCAATTCAACATGTCTTTCGTTACTCAGGAAGAACCATTTAGCGACATTACTATGAAATCCCACATTTGAAACCAAGAAAACACTTTTAATGAAATGCTAGAATTAAACAGTTTTCATTATCAGCAAATCACCACACTATAAAAACTACTTAATATTATTTTCTTAAATTTACTGAAATTTAATAAAAGGACAAGGAATAAATAAATTCTTAATTTAGAGGCAAGTGCATAGGGAGACCTACCTCAAGATCCAAGCGCGACGGTAAAACGACCTTGGAACCAAGGCGCGATGACACGACGTGTGTCCGAAGCCACGTGATAAAGTCCAACACTCTCGAAACTGAGGCGCGGAGACGGCGGAACCTCGGAACCAAGGCGCAGCGATGGCGCTCTCTCGGAAACGCCCTGCGCGGGTCCTAAAGTCTTAAACGCAGGGGGGAATGGGTCGGCGACGGGAGGAGCAGGCGGCGCTGGGCCAGGGGTGCGGTGACGGGGTATGCGGAACGGGGAGCGGGACAGGGGGAGCAGGCGGGGCATCGGGGTCCGGGGTGCTGCACGAGGGAAGGCCGGGCAACGGGGGGTCGGACGGCGGCGCAGGGAGGAGGCAAGAGGGGAAGGGCCGGAGGCCGGACGGAACGCCGGGAGGAGGGTGCAGAGGCGGAGCAGCCGGGCGCGGCGGCTTGGCGCGGTGGGATGGAGATCGGCGGGCCGGCGGAAGGCCGGGACAGGGGAGGGCCGCCGGGGTACTGGGCGTCGAGGGGGAGAAGGGGTGCCGGCGGTGAGGGAGGAGGCGGCAGGCGCCGGAGCGCGACGGCGGAGGGGGAGACGTCGGGGCGCGCGGAGAGGCGGTGTGTCGGGAGGCTGGGAAAGAGCAGGGGTCGGGAAGAGGAGGCCGGCGTCGGGAACAGGCGGAGGGAGGCGAGGGGGAGAGCAGGAGGCGAGGCGGTGCTGGGGGATGAGGGCGGAGGCGGCCTGGAGCAGGAGGGGGAAAGTGGCGGCTGCGGGGTAGGGGTAGGGTTAGGTCTATAACACATATATATATATATGCTAATAATAACAATAATAAATAAATAAATAATTAATGAAAAAAAAGAAAATAACAATAATACTAATAATATGATAAATTAATTGAATAAATCAAATCAAATCTTAATAATAATAATAAGACATTATAAAAATAGTAACACTTTATAATAATAATAATAATAAGTATAATTTTAATCATCAAACCTTAATATATTAATAATAATACTAAAACATCATAATAATAATGATATAAAACCCTTATAATAAAAATAATTAAACTTTATAACATTAATGATAATAATGATAAAACTTATAATAATAATAGAATTTATAATAATAATAGTAATACCTTAGTTAATTCTAATAATAATCATTTTGATCAAATAATAAAATAATCTAAACATAATACATATATATACATTCATGCCTATAAAGATATATACATAAACATATATAGAACTATATGTATATATATACATTATTACACATATATATATATATATATAAAACATACATAAACATATATAGAATAAAATTAACTATCATATTAATAACACAACTTAAATAGCGTTAATAATAAAATATCAACATAAAAATTATAGTATTTAAACATGCCGGGTGAATACACGGTCACCCGGGCTGAACGCACGGTCACCGCAAATGATGCAGCGACCGCGCACCGGCGCGAAACCGCCAATCGCAATTAATCTTCGAAAAATTTAAACCGGGACCAAGAAAGGAGAAAAAATTTTGGACGTCCGCGGTCGTGGTGTGACAATTCTCCCCACCACAGACACTTTCTGCCCCCAGAAAGTCACCAGGTCCCAGGTCAGCCAAAAACCAAGTCTATGCCCAAACAGAACTGAAGGAACTGAAGAAAACTGAGGTTCTCGGGGATGACCTTACTCTACATGGGTCACACCCGACCGATTCCAGAGAAAACTGGGGTCCGAGATTGAGGGGAGAACACGAAGGGGTTCTCCCCACCACAAGAACATAACTAGTGCAGAAAAGATGACCATTTAAATAGAAATCCCCGGGAAGGGGGGTCGACGCGGGAACTCCCAACCAGTTTAAACCAACTCTTATAGCATGAGTGAAAAACAACACCTTCGTCGAAACCTTGAACCCTCGACTAGAGTCAACAACTTCAAAACCAGGGAAAACCCATAGAAAAACACTTAACCAATGTCAAATTGAAGATATGATTCACCGAAGTCCACGAAACATAACCACATCCAACAACATAACTAAAACGAGGTCAACCCACACGAGAGTCAAACACACTTTTAGGAAGGACACCCGATTCAGAATATTACATTCACACAACAAGTCCGCTTAGATTATCATAGAGCAAGCCCATCATCACTTTATAGAAAAACAATGCATTGACAACGCTGTTGAAACTTTAATAGCAGAAAAACAGACATGAAAGAGGTTTCTAATGGTTCCACCATCAATACGGAAAACAGAACTGGGACCAAGGCTTCACAACCCTGGGAACTCCTGACTGTGCGCAAGCTTCACACCGAGACTTGTGGCTGGGGCTCTGATGGTTGAAGCATCTTCTGCCTCACAGTCAGGTACTGACATTCTCCCATCACAGTTTCCTCTTCAAGCGACTCTTCTTGCAAAACCTCTCCAGATGACCCAGACAACCGCAATGATGACACGTTTTTGGAGGGTTGCGACAAGATGGCTTTAAATTCCCGAAACGACCACATTGATAGCACACCACTGAACAATCTGTTGAACTGGAAGCTGGGACCAAAGGGGATAACTCATTGGGGACAGGTATCTCTGGCATATTTTCCACACCAGAGGAGGAACTCTTACGAACGACAAGGGACGCTGAAGGATTAACCACATGCACACTGGAAACCAACTCAGCCAAGAATGCTTCCTCTACGAGCTTCTCGAAACAAGGGTCTTTAGAAGGGAGGGCTCGCTCCTTGATCTCTCTGGATGAAGACCCCCGATGAAAAGAGAGACCTTCATGAGTTCATGAGACGCTACCTCTGGAGAAAGGGATATTAGTTCCTTGAAATGGTCAACATACGCCTTCACTGTCTGTTGGCCTTGTTGAATATGCACAAGCTCTCTCTTTTTCTCCAGCTTCACTTCCTCAGGTACAAACCATGGGATGAAAACGGTTTTAAAGACATCCCACGTCATTTCAACTTGCGTTGATGATGGGGTAACCCTCTTCCACTAGTCCAGAGCTGGACCCTAAAACGACTCCATAATTGCATGGACCTTAACACTATCGGGAGTTCCCAATATTCTAAAGACACGCTCCACTTCCTCGAGCCATTCCACTGCCTCTAACGGACCCTGATCACCATGGAGAATAGGCAAAGTCTGAGGAGGACCAAAAACTGGGCATGACATATCCGAATCCTTAGAGACCTTTCTGGGAGGCATTTCCCGAGCGATATATAAAACACAAAGCCAAAACCAACATCAAATTGAAGCAACATCAATAAAAGCGACTTCATCAAAACAGCCAGCACAAGGACCAAACAAATACAACACAACCCAAAACAAAATCTCCTCTTTAAAATTCCCTTTTCATTTTTGATTTCAAAACCACCCTTTTTCAAGATCACTTTCCAAAAACCAATCCACTTTCAAACCAAAACTTTCCAAAACTGTTTCCCATTTAAAACCAATTTAGAAAACAAAGTCAAGCCTTTAACTTCAAATACACACCCAGGTAATCTCATGAACCGTTGCACCTGTCTTCATCCACATTCCATTCATACGTGCATCAACACACACTTTCCATGCATTCTCACACATGTGCAAACGTTCATAAAGAGGAACCGAGGTTTCAACCCAAATCATTCTTATCCAATTCCAAGCAAACAACAGGTTTTCAAATCAAGAGATTTCAGTTTCTAAAACCCATTTCATACATTCAAAGTCTTTTAAAAGAAACAAGTCCAATTTTCAAAAACCCTTTTTCATTTCCAACTACGCACTCTCACAGACCAAAATGAAAACAACATCAAAATTTGCATCAATCACTGAAATGAGGGACTAGTAGTCACACTCAACCTGGCAACATGGTAGTGGGTCATGTCCCAAGTCAGCGTCGACCACTAGGAGGAATTCAAACCACGTACTCGGACTCCACATGGGTCACTACTCCATGTGAAATCGCGATGTAACGTCGGCTTGCCTCCATTATCATCTCTCAATCCAAGACAATCCAAAAAAGACAAGGACACAATTCCCGAACTACCCCTGGTAACTCGAGGATCAGTGCGAGCAAGAGTTCGCGACGCTCTTCCCGTACCTACCCCTCGAGTTCCGACAGTCCTAATCTCCTTCTACCAGACAACCCAAATAAAAAGAACCACCTCTGATACCATTTTGTCACGAACCAGCCCAGGTCGACTCTGAACCGGTCACCTGAGCCGGTCCGTGGCAAGTCCCGAGGGGCGTTCCCGATCCCCCCGGGATGGCAACAAGTGCCGGGCATTGAAACTTTAATCGTTGGGAACGATTTCAGCCCAAGCTAAAAACAGGATCGAAAGAATGAATATAAACTCAACAAACATACAGAAACTAAAGACATAAACAAACCTACACCACGACATACCTCCACGTGACCTCGCGGTCACCACCCAACTACAACCAACGTCGCTCCCACACTGAGCGACTCAAGACAGGAAAACCTGAACACAAGGAACCTGCAACTGAAAGGTAAAAGATAGGCGTGAGCACAAAAGTACTCAGTAGGTGAGCCCAACAACAAATCCCAATGCACCGCCAGTAAATAAAGAATCTACATAATCCAGGTTTGAACTATAATGTATAAAAGTAAGTTTTCACAATGCTTTACTTGAAAATCAAACACGAGACATTTCCCTTATTCCTTTTCGAAAGTTAGTTCCATTACATTAGTTTTAAACTCATTCTGAAAAGCAAAGTATTACATTTTCAAATCTAACCCAAAGAGAATAAAGCATTTTCATTTGAAAACCATTTTTGCAAAGCAACCAGTACAAGCGGTAAAGGAGAACTGAAAGTAAACAAGCAGGAAAGAAAACAAGTGCAAGTAAAGGTAAACAGGCAAGGAAAACCAAGTGCAACTAAGAATCAACCAGAAGTCATCAGCAATAGCCATGGGCACACACACACACACTCACACACTCACACACACACACATATACTCACACACGCACACACTCACACCCATGTGGTCCCCCGTATGCCGACGGAAGGCACCACGCCAGAGATGGTAGAGCACTATGGGTAAAACCCCTAAGGTTCATCTAGCTCACGTGGGACCCTAGAACCTCGTGTCTCGGTGAAACGTGGCTTAGAAGGCCACGACCCTCAGAAAACGTGGCTTAGAAGGCCACGACCCTCAGAACACGTGGCTTAGAAGGCCACGACCCTCAGATATCATATGTTTAGTTAGTGTTGTAATCGTCAATCCAGCTAAGTGAAACAGGGACGACACCCATCCGGCTCACTAGCGCACTAGTTCTAGTCCGCCCACCTAGATACCCAGGGTTTTCCCCGTGTGCTCAAACAAGCTTCACATTCACATAGTATATTTCTTCCTCATATCACAGGCCAAACAAGATATCGCACACAAAAGTCACCATTTCCACACCCAAACAATATTTCAAAACTCACGCACGCCAAAAATACCTTTCTAGAAACATAAATGTCATTACCTCATCATTTCGCAAAAACCCCTTTTTTTGGAAACGCTCAAACAAGAACATAAACAACTTTCACAACCCAGAAAGCATTATTTTTAATAACACAACAAGGGAAAACATCTTTCGTCAACCAAGAACCACACGTAAAGTTTCCAAAAACAATTTCAAAGGGTCACACGACGTTTTCACTAATCAAGATTATAAGAAAACACCATTTTCCATAAACAGTACATTTACTAATTTACACATGCCAAAAACATTTCAAAACTCAATTCAACATGTCTTTCTTTACTAAAGAAGAACCATTTAGCGACATTACTATGAAATCCCACATTTGAAACCAAGAAAACACTTTTAATGAAATGCTAGAATTAAACAGTTTGCATTATCACCAAATCACCACACTATAAAAACTACTTAATATTATTTTCTTAAATTTACTGAAATTTAATAAAAGGACAAGGAATAAATAAATTCTTAATTTAGAGGCAAGTGCATAGGGAGACCTACCTCAAGATCCAAGCGCGACGGTAAAACGACCTTGGAACCAAGGCGTGATGACACGACGTGTGTCCGAAGCCACGTGATAAAGTCCAACACTCTCGAAACTGAGGCGCGGAGACAGCGGAACCTCGGAACAAAGGCGCAGCGATGGCGCTCTCTCGGAAACGCCCTGCGCGGGTCCTAAAGTCTTAAACGCAGGGGGGAATGGGTCGGCGACGGGAGGAGCAGGCGGCGCTGGGCCAGGGGTGCGACGACGGTGTATGCGGAACGAGGAGCGGGACAGGGGGAGCAGGCGGGGCATCGGGGTCCGGGGTGCTGCGCGAGGGAAGGCCGAGCAACGGGGGGGGGGTCGGACGGTGGCGCAGGGAGGAGGCAAGAGGGGAAGGGCCGGAGGCCGGGCGGAACGCCGGGAGGAGGGTGCAGGGGCGGAGCAGCCGGGCGCGGCGGCTTGGCGCGGTGGGATGGAGATCGGCGGGCCGGCGGAAGGCCGAGACAGGGGAGGGCCGCCGGGGTACTGGGCGTCGAGGGGGAGAAGGGGTGCCGGCGGTGAGGGAGGAGGTGGCAGGCGCCGGAGCGGGACGGCGGAGGGGGAGACGTCGGGGCGCGCGGAGAGGCGGTGTGTCGGGAGGCCGGGAAAGAGCAGGGGTCGGGAAGAGGAGGCCGGCGTCGGGAACAGGCAGAGGGAGGCGAGGGGGAGAGCAGGAGGCGAGGCGGTGCTGGGGGATGAGGGTGGAGGCGGCCTGGAGCAGGAGGGGGAAAGTGGCGGCTGCGGGGTAGGGGTAGGGTTAGGTCTATAACACATATATATATATATATGCTAATAATAATAATAATAATAAATAAATAAATAATGAAAAAAAAGAAAATAACAATAATACTAATAATATGATAAATTAATTGAATAAATAAAATCAAATCTTAATAATAATAATAAGACATTATAAAAATAGTAAAACTTTATAATAATAATAATAATAAGTATTATTTTAATCATCAAACCTTAATATATTAATAATAATACTAAAACATCATAATAATAATGATATAAAACCCTTATAATAAAAATAATTAAACTTTATAACATTAATGATAATAATGATAAAACTTATAATAATAATAGAATTTATAATAATAATAGTAATACCTTAGTTAATTCTAATAATAATCATTTTGATCAAATAATAAAATAATCTAAACATAATACATATATATATGCATTCATGCCTATAAAGATATATACATAAACATATATAGAACTATATGTATATATATACATTATTACACATATATATATATATATATATATAACATACATAAACATATATAGAATAAAATTAACTATCATATTAATAACACAACTTAAATAGCGTTAATAATAAAATATCAACATGAAAATTATAGTATTTAAACATGCCGGGTGAATACACGGTCACCCGGGCTGAACGCACGGTCACCGCAAATGATGCAGTGACCGCGCACCAGCGCGAAACCGCCAATCGCAATTAATCTTCGAAAAATTTAAACCGGGACCAATAAAGGAGAAAAAATTTTGGACGTCCGCGGTCGGGGTGTGACAGTTCGTGACAAAATGGTATCAAAGGAAGGTTCCTGTTATTTGGGTTGTCTGGTAGGTGGAGATTAGGACTGTCGGGACTCGAGAGGTAGGTACGGGAAGGACGTCATGAACCCTCGCCCGTTCCGCACCTCAAGTCACCAGGGGTAGTCCGGGAATTGAGTCCTTGTCTTTTCTGGTTTGTCTTTGATTGAGAGATGAAGAAGGAGGCAATCCGACGCTACTTCATGATTTCACCTGGAGTAGTGACCCATGTGGAGTCTGAGTACAGGGTTTTAATTTCTCCAAGAGGTCGACGATGAATTGGGACATGGCCCACTACCATGTCGCTAGGTTGAGAGTGACTACTAGTCCCTCACTCCAGTGGTTAATGCAATTTTGGATGCTGCTTTCATTTTGGTCAGTGTAAGTGCGTCATTTGGAAATGAAAAAAAAAGGTTTTTGAAAAAAATTGGACTGGTTTCTTTTAAAAGACCTTAAATTAGTGAAATGGGCTTTAAAACTAAAATCTCTTGATTTGAAAAAAAATTTATGTTGTTTTCTTGGAATTGGTTAATAATGATTTGGGATGAAACCCTAGTTCCTCTTTATGAACGTTTGCACATGTGTGAGAATGTATGGAAAAAAATTCATGTTGGTGCGAGTAATGTTGGACAGTGGATGAAGACATGTGCAACAGTTCATGAGATTACCTGGGTGTGTATTTGAAATTAAAGGCTTGACCTTGTTTTCTAAATTGGTTTTAAAGGGGAAATGGTTTTGGAAAGTTTTTGGTTTGAATGTGTATTGGTTTTGGAATGTAGTCATGAAAAGGGTGGTTTTATAATCTAAAATAAAAAGGGAATTTTAAAAAAAGGAGATTTTTATTTTGGGTTGTGTTCGTGTTTGTTTGGTCCTTGTGCTGACTGTTTTTGATGAAGGCACTTTTATTGAAGTTGCTTTGGTTTGATAATGGTTTTGGCTTTGTGTTTTATATGTCGCTCAGGAAATGCCGCCCAGAAAGGTCTTTAAGGATTCTGATAGGTCATTCCCCATTTTTGGTCCTTCTCAGACTTTGCCTATTCTCCATGGTGATCAGGGTCCGTTAGAGGCAGTGAAATGGCTCGAGGAAGTGGAGCATGCCTTTAGAACGTTGGGAACTCCCGATAATGTTAAGGATCGTGCAATTATGGGGTTGTTTGAGGGTCCAGCTCTGGACAAGTAGAAGATGGTTACCCCACCATTAACGCAAGGTGAAATTACGTGGGATGTCTTTAAAATCGTTTTCATCCAAAGGTTTGTACCTGAGGAAGTGAAACTGGAGAAAAAGATAGAGCTTGTGCATATTCAACAAGGCCAACGGACAGTGAAGACATATGTTGACCATTTCAAGGAACTGATTTTGTTTTCTCCAGAGGTAGCATCTCATGAACTCATGAAGGTCTCTCTTTTCACCAGGGGTCTTCGTCCAGAGATCAAGGAGCGAGTCCTCCCTTCTAAACACCGTTGTTTCGAGAAGCTCGTAGAGGAAGCATTATTGGCTGAGTTGGATTCCGGTGTGTGGCTGGTTGATACTTCAGCATCCTCGGTTTTTCGTAAGAGTTCCCCCTCTGGTGTGGAAAATTTTCCAGAGATACCTGTTCCTCAGGAGTTATCCCCCTTGGTCCCAGCTTCCAGTTCATCAGAATGTTCATTGGTGTGCTATCAGTGTGGTCATTTCGGGAATTTAAAGCCATCTTGTCGCAACCCTTCGAAGACGTGTCATCGATGCGGTTGTCGGGGCCATCTGTAGAAGTTTTGCAGGAAGCGTCGCTTGAAGAGGACGCTGTGATGGGAGAATGTCAGTACCTGACTGTGAGGCAGAAGATGCTTCAGCCATCAGAGCCCTAGCCACAAGTCTCAGGGTGAAGCTCGCGCACAGTCAGGAGTTCCCAGGGTTGTGAAGCCTTGGTCCAGGTTCAGTTTTCCGTATTGATGGTGGAACAATTAAAAATCTTTTCATATTTGTTTTCCTGCTATTAAAGTTTCAACAGCATTGTAAATGCATTGTTTTCCATAAAGTTACAGTGGACTTGTTCAATGATAATCCCAGCTGACTTTTCACATGGATGTAATATTCCGAATCGTGTGTCCTTCTTAAAAGTGTGTTTGACCCTTGTGGGGGTTGACCTCGTTTTAGTTTTGTTGTCGATGTGGTTATGTTTTGTGGACATCAATGGATCATGTCTCCAATTTGATGCTGGTTAAATGTTTTTCTGTGGGTTCTCCTTGGTGTTGAAGTTGTTGACTCTAGTAGTGTGTTCAATGTTTCGACGGAGGTGTAAATTTGATCGTGTTATAGGAGTCAGTTTGGATCGGTTATGAGTTCCCACCATGGACCCGCCTCCGTGTGGTAGTATGTTTTGAGTGTTAAATTTTTTAACTAGTTGAGTTCTTGTGGTGGGGAGAACCCCTTCGTGTTCTCCCCTCAACCTCAGACTTAAGTTTTCTCTTGAATCAGTCGGGTGTGACCTGTGTGGAGTAAGGTCATCCCGAGATTCTCAGTTCTCATCGGTTCTTTTAGTTCCATTTGGTCATAGACCTGAATCTTGATCGACTTTTGGCTTAGTGATTTTCTGGGGGCAGAAAGTGTCTGTGGTGGGGAGAATTGTCACACCCCGACCGCAGATGACATTATTTTACTTCTTTCCGGGTCCCGATTTAATATTTTCAAGGTTTAGTTGTGTTGGCGGTTTAGCATCAGTGCGCAGTAACCGCATCGTTAGCGGTGACCGTGCGTTCGGCCCGGAGTTTTAAATATTAAACTTTTATGTACATATATTATTATTATAACTTTTTAAATTTTTGTTGTTATTTTTTGATGTTATTTTGTTTATTGTATATATGTCCACATACATGTATATATATATGCATAGATGTATATATTTGTATATATGTATGTGTGTATACATATGTGTATATATATATATATGTTTATATGCGTTTATATAGAAGCGTACATGTTTATATGCATATATATATATATATATATATATGTTTGTATATGTTTAAATATATGTATATATGTCTATATATATGTGTGTGTGCGCGCGCGCGTGCGCACGCACATTTATTTTCAAATGGTTTTAATATTTTAAATTCTTGATTAAAGATAATTATTATTATAAAATTTTCTAATTATTAATATTATTATTATTATAAGGTTTTATTATTATTATAAAGTTTTATTATTTCTATAAAGCGTTATTATTTTTGTGATTTGTTTTATTTAATTACTTATGTTCAATATTATTATTAGTATGTTATTATGATTATAGTATTTTATTATTATTATTACATGTTATTATTAATATTATTCTTATATTATTATTTATATTTTTGTTGTATTATTGTTATTATTATTATTATTATTTTTTATGTATATATATATAGTTTTTTTTAACACCCTAACCCTAATCCTACCCCCCACCCACGCCGCCTCACCCCTCTCCCCTCCTCTCTCTCTCTCTCCCATGCGCGGTCTCTCCTCCCCTACCCTTCCTCTGTGTGCCGCGGCCCCGCGCCGTCCTCCCCTCAGCTGCTCCCGGCCCTACAGCGCTCCACCCCACTCCCCTCGTGCCGACCGCCGCGCCCGCGTGACCCCCGAACCCCGGACCTCCATCCGGCGACCCCTCCCCTGCGCGCGACCCCCTGTCCGACCCCGCTCCCGCTCAGCCCCGGCGCGCTCCCTCTCCGGCAGCCCGCACCACCAGCCTCACCCCCTCTAAACCCAGCCTCTATCACCTCCCGCTCCCCTCCCCTTTGCCGGCACACCCCCCTCTGTCCGGCCTCCACCCCGTCTGCCCAGCTCCTCCTTCGCCGCACCGAGCCGCATCCCCGGCCTCCGCTCACCCCAGCTCGCCGCGCCTCCTCCTGCATCGCCCGGTCACCGCGCCGCCCTCCCTGATCCATGCCGCCACCGTCCCGGCTCCCTCTCCCCCTATATCGTCTCCCTCTCCCCCTGTCCCGGCCTCCCTCCGTCGCCGTGCCCTGCCGCCTCCACCCGTCGCCGGCGCACCCTCCTGTCGAACCATCGCGCCACACCCCACTCCGGCCCGTTCTCCCCACTCGGCCTCCCCTGTGAGTTTTACTGTTTGTTTTATTTTGTTATTATATTATTATTATACTAGATTTATTATTATGTTAGCATTTTTATTATTAATATGTTAATATCAGTAATATTATGATTATATTAGTACTATTGTTATTATATCATTATTATTATAATGTTTTGTTATTATTATTATTAATTTTATTAGTATTATTATAAAGTTTTGTTATCATTATTATTATAATGTTTTATTATTATTATTATTATTATTATAAAGTTTTATTAATATGATTTTTATTATTATTATTATATTATTATTATTAATAATATTATTATTGTTATAATTATTTTATTGGGTATGCTATTATTATTATTATTATTATATTAATATTGTTATTAGTATTATATTATTATATTATGATTATTCTAAATTATTATTGTTATTATTATTATTATTTTATCACTATTGTCATTATTATTATTGTTATTATTATTATTACTATTATTATCATTATTATTACTATGGCTTTCACCTTTTCTTTGTTAGGGGTTTCTCATCAACTTATATTTGTTTTTTATAGGTTTAGGATTTTTTTTGGACCCGCGCAGTGCGTTTCCTAGAGAGCGCCATCGCTGAGCCTTGTTTCCGAGGATCCGCCGTCTTCGCGCCTTGGTTCCAAGATCGTTTTACCGTCGCGCTTTGATCTTGAGGTAGGTCTCCCTTTTCACTCGCCTTTAAATTAAGAATTTATTTATTCCTTGCCTTTTTTATTTAATTTCAGTAAATTTAAAAGTATTATTAAGTAGTTATTTATAGTGTGGTGATCTTCTGATAAAGGCTATTTAAATTCTAGCGTTTCGTTGAAAGTGTTTTCTTAGTTTCAATTGTGGGCTTCCGTGGTAATATTGCTAAATGGTTCTTTATGAAATGTGAAACTGTGTTTTGAAATGTTTTTGATGTGTAAAATAAGTATGTGTATTGTTTAGGGAAAATGGTGTTTTTCATAGAACCTTGATTAGGGGAAATGTCGTATGACCTTTAAACTTGTTTTTGGAAACTTTATGTGTGGTTCTTGGTTGTTGAAAAATTTTTCCTTTTGACATGTGATTAAAGGTTTGGATTTCATTTGAGAAATAGTATTCCTTAAAAAGGTGGTTAGAGGCCCGTTTGGCTCTTGATAAAATTGGGGTGTGATTTGATATTGGAAAATAATTCTACTTGTGAAACCAATGTGTTCCAGGTTTAATACGCTGATTTAGGTTTTCTTAAATAAAGTTCTAAGTGTGTTTCTAGTTTTCAATGAAATGGCGTGTGTCATATCTCTTTAAAAATGCTTTAGTATTAAATGATCAAAATCTAAGTGATATAACGGCCCGGTTGGCACATTAATAAATGCGAAGTGATTATATATATATATATACGTAGTTGTGAGGGCATCTCTATAGGGGGACTTCCCTTCGAGGGTTGTCGTGTAGCGATGTCCGTGTAAGGGGTTGGCAAGTGCGGTGAGATGAGTCACGCGTGCGTGGGCCTCCCACTTACACAGTGTTACTAAAACCACCATGTGTTTTTGGGCGTCTTGTAGATTATCGAGTGACAGTTGCTTTCTAACCCTGATTAGATGGGTTAGTACCCCCTGGAGTTGTGGACAGGCCAGGAGGGATGTGCCACTAGTTGGCTATTAGGGCGGCCAGTTGGTTATTGACTATGGAGTACCACGCCGGCAGGTAGTCTGAACCCGAGTACGTCCAGGGGTTTTCTAGGGATGTTTAGGATCACCCATGGATATTGCTGATAACTTCTGGTTTATTTTTACTTGCACTTGGTCTTCCTTTCTTGTTTACCTTTACTTGCACTTGTTTCTCCCTGCTTGCTTACTTTCAGTCATCCTTCACAGCCTATACTGTTAGACTTTGGGAAAATGGTTTTCAAATGAAAACACTTTATTTTCTTTGTGTATGATTTGAAAATGTAACACTTTGCTTTTTAGAATGAGTTTAAAACTAATGAAAGGGAACCAACTTTCGAAAAAGAATAAGGGAAATGTCTCGTGTTTGATTTTCAAGAAAAACATTATGAAAGCTTACTTTTATACACTGTAGTTCAAAACTAGAATTTGTAGATTCTCTATTTACTGGCTGTGCTTTGGGATTTGTTGTGGGGCTCACCTACTGAGTACTTTTGTGCTCACGCCTATCTTTTACCATTTCAGTTGCAGGTATCTTGTGTTCAGGTTTTCCTGGCTTGAGTCGCTCAGTGAGGGAGAGACGTTGGTTGTAGTTGGGTGGTGACCCGTGAGGTCACGTGGAGGTATGTCGTGGTGTAGTTTTGTTTATGTCTTTTGTGATCGTCTATTTGTTTATTTTATATTTGTTCTTTTGATCCTGTTTTTAGTTTGGGCTGAAATCGTTCCCAACGATTGAAATTTTTTATGCCCGACACTTTTTGCCATCCCGGGTGGATCGGGAACGCCCCTCGGGACTTGCCGAGGACCGACTCGGGTGACCGGTTCAGGGTCGACCCGGGCTGGTTCGTGACAATGGTCATTAGGCGCGACCCTGGGTCGATTAATGAAATAATAAAAGTACACAACGTGTACTCATAAAGTACACGGCGGGTAGTTGGTTTTTCCATACTCTACCAAAAACGGCCCCCACGTCACCCCTAAACACCGTGTGTGTGGACCGGTCTTGACAAACACACGGATTCAAGTGGCCGAGGAGTACACAACGTTTACTCATAAAGTACACGGCGTGTACTCTGAAAATTTCTAGATTATCCATTTTTTCCATAAAAAGCTTGTAAAATTGATCTGTACCAGAAACTGAAACTCCGGGTTCTTACAATACGATAGGATATGGTATTATAAAATATGATATCATATGATATGATATGATACGATACGATACGATACGATATGATATGATATGATATGATATGATATGATATGATATGATATGATATGATATGATATGATATGATATGATATGATATGATATGATATGATATGATATGATATGATATGATATGATATGATATGATATGATATGATATGATATGATATGATATGATATGATATGATATGATATGATATGATATGATATGATATGATATGATATGATATGATATGATATGATATGATATGATATGATATGATATGATATGATATGATATGATATGATATGATATGATATGATATGATATGCTATGATATGATATGATATGATATGATATGATATGATATGATATGATATGATATGATATGATATGATATGATATGATATGATATGATATGATATGATATGATATGATATGATATGATATGATATGATATGATATGATATGATATGATATGATATGATATGATATGATATGATATGATATGATATGATATGATATGATATGATATGATATGATATGATATGATATGATATGATATGATATGATATGATATGATATGATATGATATGATATGACATGACATGACATGATATGATATGATATGATATGATATGATATGATATGATATGATATGATATGATATGATATCATATCATATGATATCATATGATACGATATGATATGATATGATATGATAAGATATGATACGATATGATATGATATGATATGATATGATATGATACGATATGATATGATATGATATGATAAGATATGATATGATATGATATGATATGATATGATATGATATGATATGATATGATATGATATGATATGATATGATATGATATGATATGATATGATATGATATGATATGATATGATATGATATGATATGATATGATATGATATGATATGATATGATATGATCTGATATGATGTGATATGATGTGATATGATATGATATGATATGATATGATATGATATGATATGATATGATATGATATGATATGATATGATATGATATGATATGATATGATATGATATGATATGAAAAGAAATAATATTATAAGATATGAAATGAAATGATATGATATATTATGATATGATATGATATGATATGTTATGTTATGATATGATATGATATGATATGATATGATATGATATGATATGATATGATATGATATGATATGATATGATATGATATGATATGATATGATATGATATGATATGATATGATATGATATGATATGATATGATATGATATGATATGATATGATATGATATGATGTGATGTGATATGATATGATATGATATGATATGACTTGATTGATATGATATGATATGATATGATATGATATGATATGATATGATATGATATGATATGATATGATATGATATGATATGATATGATATGATATGATATGATATGATATGATATGATATGATATGATTTGATATGATATTATATGATATGATATGATATGATATGATATAATATCATATTATATGATATGAGATGCTATGAGATGAGATAGTATGATATGATATGCTATGATATGATATGATATGGTATGATATGATATGATATGATATGATATGATATGCTATGATATGATATGATATGTTATGATATGTTATGATATGATATGATATGATATGATATGATATGATATGATATGATATGATATGATATGATATGATATGATATGATATGATATGATATGATATGATATGATATGATATGATATGATATGATATGATATGATATGATATGATATGATATGATTTGATATGATATGATATGATATGATTTGATATGATATGATATGATATGATATGATATGATATGATATGATATGATATGATATGATATGATATGATATGATATGATATGATATGATATGATATGATATGATATGATATGATATGATATGATATGATATGATATGATATGATAGGATAGTATATGCTATGCTATGACATGATATTCTATGATATGATATGATATGATATGTTATGACATGACATGAGATGGTATGACATGACATGAAATGATATGATATGATATGATATGATATGATACGATATGATATGTTATGACATGACATGAGATGGTATGACATGACATGATATGATATGATATGATATGATATGATATGATATGATATGATATGATATGATATGATATGACATGAGATGATATGATATGATATGATATGATATGATATGATATGATATGATATGATATGATATGATATGATATGATATGATATGATATGATATGATATGATATGATATGATATGATATGAGATGATATGATATGATATGATATGATATGATATGATATGATATGATATAATATGATATGATATGATATGATATGATATGATATGATATGATATGATATGATATGATATGATATGATATGATATGATATGATATGATATGATATGATATGATATGATATGATATGATATGATATGATATGATATGATATGATATGATATGATATGATATGATATGATATGATATGATATGACATGATATGATATGATATGATATGATATGATATGATATGATATGATATGATATGATATGATATGATATGTCATTAGGTGATACGATACGATACGATATGATACGATATGATATGATATGATACAATACGATATGATATGATATGATATGATATGATATGATATGATATGATATGATATGATATGATATGATATGATATGATATGATATGATATGATATGATATGATATGATATGATATGATCTGATGTGATATGATATGATATGATATGATATGATATGATATGATATGATATGATATGATATGATATGATATGATATGATATGATATGATATGATATGATATGATATGATATGATATGATATGATATGATATGATATGATATGATATGATATGATATGATATGATATGATATGATATGATATGATATGATATGATATGATATGATATGATATGATATGATATGATATGATATGAGATGAGATGAGATGATATGATATGATATGATATGATATGATATGATATGATATGATATGATATGATATGATATGAATGAAATGATATGATATGATATGATATGATATGACATGATATGATATGAGATTATATGATATGAGATGATATGATATGATATGATATGATATGATATGATATGATATGATATGATATGATATGATATGATATGATATGATATGATATGATATGATATGATATGATATGATATGATATGATATGATATGATATGATATGATATGATATGATATGATATGATATGATATAATATGATATGGTATGATATGACATGATATGATATGAGATGACATGATATAATGTCACAAACCAACCGGATCAACCCTAAACCGGTCACCCGTGCCAGCCCGTGACATGGACCGAGGGGCGTTCTCGATCCC